>JAKTWN010000021.1:0-163330 GCA_030582035.1 Wickerhamiella occidentalis
CCAGTGCGCCAGGCAATCAGTCTGCGGGCAATCCGTCTGCGCTGCTTCCAAAGTAGCTTAAGGGACTTGTGCGGTTTCTCTTGCACTTGGGGGTGCAGGTTATAAGTCCTCAAGTTCTCAAAGTACGCATCAGTGAAATCTTGATCATAACGGACGTCAGCGTGCTCCAGATCTTCCTTGTCTAGGTGTGAGGCCGCGACATTGCGGTTTACCCTGGGCTTTCGCGGTTTTTTTTTTTTTTTCCGTATATAAATTTTTTTGATCACATGCAATTGTGTTTTCCCGTAAAAGCAATTTGTTTAAACCTAGTTACCAGCACTCGGTTAAAGTCTCGAGTTACAAATTGGTGTTAGGCACTATGGCCGAGCGGTTAAGGCGAGAGATTAGAAATCTCTTGGGATTTTCCCGCGCAGGTTCGAGTCCTGCTGGTGTCGTCATTTTTTTGGACCGTTCTTGTAACAACGCAATACGACGAGTCATAGATGTTTAGGCATTGGAAACTCTGTTGTCGGAAACTCGCCAGTGAAGTCAAGGGGAGATACTGTTGGAACAATCGTGGGAACCCATAATTAAAGCATTATCAAAGTACGTGTGACATCGGTAGCAGGTCAAAGCACAGAGTAATAGCCACATAGGAGGACTTATTGATCAACAAGTACTGATATATGTAGAAGTACGTACCTCAAAGGCCCGAATTTATCTAAGCTTTCAAATAGCGCGAGACGGGTGAAGGCTATTGGCGCGCTATTCACTGCTCCTACCCTGAACTATGAAGAATTGGGTTTCCAGGAGGGATCTCTGGATCTTGTTGATTTCAATAGGAGCTCAGATTCGAGTCGTTGCTCAACACAGAATTGCTGCTTATACAATAATTGATACACAACGGTCTTGTGTATTTGCCTAACTGACAGATGATTCCCAAACGCCCTCTAGAAAGTCACCCAGCATACCGCATCGTGCTAAAGTACTTGAAGCGAGACAAGACATCAGTTCAATGAGCGAAAATGCTGGACCACATATTATATCATCCTGCAAGTAAATCCTTTTGGTTGGTATCCCAGTATAAGTGACAATATTTTCTCCCGAGCAACGCACGGCACCGATAATGCCAGCTGATCCAGAAAGCAAAGTGAGAACATAGAGCTCGAGCCCACTGAAAACTACTACAGAGTTATCATGTTTGATAACTAGCACCTCCATCAAGTAGCACACTGTTTTAGCTAGAGCTGGCGCGAGAAAGTGACCCCAGAGATCAGTTGGTGCTCCATACTGGAGTGAGTTAGCACGGGCATTGAAGGCGGAGATAAAGACAATGGCAAGAACTAGAGTAAACTTATTGCTTTGAACAATCACTTGGTAGCGGTCTTCTATCAGATAATTCGCTATAGTAGCGCAGAGGAATTCTAAGGCGCAAATAGTACCAAACAAAACGGTGTGCTTATTGAAGGTGTCAATAAGAGAGCCATGCTTCCAGGTACTGATAATCAGAGAAAACCAGCAGACAACTGTTGTCAAACATAAACATAGGGAGCCACTCAGCTGGTCGGGGGTCACGAGCAAATACAGAGACAGAGCCCATACGAATGGAGCGATCTGTACAATAAGCATAATTTTCATGAAAAGCAATGGATTCTGGCCATTTAAATGAATATACACCTGTGCCCCTGCACCCCTGGACACTAAACTTAGCATCATGCTAACTATCAGCAACGAAAGCGCACTACGGTGAAGCCCGAATATGGAGAACCATAATTGAAGTGATATATATGCTAAACCGCCGCTCGAGCCAAAGCAAACAAGACTACTGAAAAGTGCTCGCCGAGCTATCGCGAACTCTGAGAAGGTGAGCAAAGTCCTCTCTCTAATGTTCTCAATTGCATATAGGGTTGACAGTATAACAAGCAGCTGGATCAGTGCGCAAACCAGCACTATCATTGAAACGTAATCTTTCAATGATGAATGAAGCTACATCAAATGAGCGTTTAAAAAAAATTACATCAGCTGAAATTTATCCATGTCTATCGATGTTGAGAAGATAATTTCTGATCCGTCAGAGTATGATGAGATCGCCACGATCATTGATAACTTTGAATGTGGAGATGTCGACCTAAACGGTGCTCATGATTTCTGTACTGCCATGACTCAAGTGTTTGGGCACCTTGCAAAATCAGGTCAGATTGCGGGTAGTCGTACTGATGGCACTGCGCAAAAAATTTCAAGTTGGCTCAAGGAGCAGCTCAAAGAATACGAAAACAAATGCTTTGAGCTCTTGTCTAGTCCCGACGAGGATCTGAACCAAGTTGCCTTTGAAGCTCTGCTCAAACTGGTGATGATACAGGGAAAGTATTGCCACATCAATTACGAACCGGTTATCGATGGTATTATCAAGTCACAGATCACTCTGAGCGCCCCCATGGATGCGCTCTGGACCCCATATATTGAGAAATACGATGATATCCGTTTTCATTTCTTCAGAGGTGTTGCAGCAGCTCTTGAAAATGTCCAAGATGAACAGAAAGCTAAAAGCCAGCTCTTGCCCATTTTTGAGAACTTTGTTGCTTATCCAGAGGATGATGAAGACCTTGATAAATGGTTATGTGGTACTCCTAAAGTCTCGAAAACTGCCATGAAGCTCGGGAAAGGCAACCTCCTAAAGGTCGCTAGTCACAAGAATATTGCACAGAAAGCATGGCTAGCGTTTTTGAACTTGTCTCTAAACGCTACTGAGGTGAAACGTGTTCTCACAGTTTTGCATATCAACGCGATTCCCAATATCGCAAGGCCCCAGCTTCTCATGGATTTCTTGACAGATTCGTACAATTTTGGTGGGCCTATAGCGCTTTTAGCTCTCAACAGTCTTTTTGCGCTTATCCAGAACCATAACCTCGACTATCCACATTTCTTCAAGAAGCTATATGAACTGCTTGGTGATGGAAGTTTGTTTGCATCTACGCATAGAGCTCGATTTTTGCGTTTGTTGGATTTGTTTTTAACAAGCACGCATTTGCCGGGCACCATCACGGCATCTATAATCAAACGCATGGCAAGACTTTGTCTCTTTAGTCCACCGGGTGCCATTGTGGCAGTTATACCCTTCATCTATAATCAGCTCAAACGTCACCCCACTTGTATGCTCATGATACACCGTAACGCGGATATATCCGGACCTGAAGCTGATCCATTTAAACCAAACGAGACAGATCCACAAGCCACTGGTGCAATCGACTCTTCTTTGTGGGAGATAGAGGCACTTGCAACACATTACCAGCCTAATGTAGCCACACTGGCACGTATCTTTAGCCAACCATTCCACAAGCCAAATTACAAGCTGGAGCATTTTTTGAGCCATTCATACGAGACGCTCTATTCTGCTCAACTTAAACGCAAGGGAAATGCAGGCACTGCTCTTGAATACGAGCATGTTAAGGTCTTTTGCGGAGAAAATGGGTTCATGGGCAGATGGACTAACTAAAATATATCAGAATTAGGCGTCATAATTTAATCTTTCAATTGTTAACAAGTGGCACTTGTGCTATTAAGGCGCGTTAATGCGGTCAATTACACGCCATGTAGAGAGCGACAGCTCAAATAAATATACAGAGAGGAAAGATGAAGGTGCAGCCTTCATGACCGCGATGCTGAGGCCTCGATAAAGGGCAGAGAGTCCTTCTGATTTGACTATACTGCGCGCAACGACGAAGAAGTTTTTGGGGTAAGAAGCATGCGTCTTTGAGTAGACCTGAACGCGTTTTCGTACGGTATCGAGTGGCATAACAACCGTTTTGCTGAATGCACCGGCTATAAAAGAGCTACTCAATATGCGGGGAAACCAAGTTGGCAAATTTTGCATTGTATCCGAATCTCTTAAAAGCGAGTAAGTACAAAAGAAAGAGCCCATATACGGCACAATTCCAATCACTGCGGTAGATGACCCGCGAAAAAAACCACCTAGGCCGTGAGATTGATATATATCTCTTATAGTAGCAGTCAATCCCAAGCTTGCTCCTTTGTTCGCGGCCCCGCGAGTTCTAAGCAGATCAAAGGGATATGTGACAGTAGTTGAAACCATTGCAGACAGGGAGCCAGCAGCCAGTTGATTGATAGGTTCGGGCCACGAAGAAGTCGTCTGAAATTGTCTTAGTGCGGTGTTGGCTGCCCTTAAGCTTCCAAATTGACAACCGCTATAGGTAACATAGAGGAAACATGCTGGTAAATTCCCCTTCCAAAATGCCGTAATGCCTTCGGTTAATGCAATTCCTTTAATTTGTTTGAGGACAAATGGTACATTTATGCGTTCAGACTGTAGCTGTAGCCTTATTTTAATGAGATCCAGGGGTGCGATGATCATACGAGTGCCTAGACCGGCGATCGCACCACACACAATACCTTGATAAGTGGTTATTTCTGAATCACTACGCAAATGATTCATTGGTGCCGTTAATTATGTACACAGGAGCACGCACCTGAAAGGAGGGAAAAAAAAAATCCGAGCGAGGTTTTTTTAGTGATTACCATGCAGCCACTATTGAATAGTGATGGCAGTGCAGAGTATGCTCTGCCGGTCAGGAGCCATCTTGACAAAGCTTGTCGTGTAATTTGCAGTGTAAACGGACCACTGGAAGCCAAAACTCGTGATGAGTTGCCCACCCAGGCTACTTTAGAGGTAGTTGTACGGCCCAACGTAGGTGTTCCGGCAATTAGAGAACAGCTGATACAGGACCAGTTATATTCCTGTATTGAAAGTATAATTTTACGCCAACTTATTCCTAGATCACTGGTACAGGTGGTGATACAGGTACTCGAAGCCGGTGAACGCAACTCCAGTGTAAATGAGCTTGCCGCGAGCATTAATGCCGCTTCAGTGGCTCTTTCTAACTCAGCAATGCCTCTTAGCGGTCTCTGCGTTGGAATATCATCAGCTCTGTGTGGGGAGGTGTTGATTTTGAACCCTAGCGAGTATGATTTAGAGTCATCAGCTGCCTCCTTTATGTGCGCTTTCAAGTTCACACAGCGAGATGTACGTATAGTGAGTCTTCAATCTAGTGGAAACTTTACTCAGAAGCAGCTCGTAGAGGCGCTTGAACAATCACAGGATGCTGCGCAACAGGTTTACTTTGAGATGCGTGAAACTGTCTACAACGAGTTTAAAGATGAAACAAAATGGAATTGATGCTGGCGTCAATATTAATTTACATAGAAAAACACTCAACTATAGCTAAAAAGAGTCAAATTTTTGATCAATCTTATCCGCGGCATTTTTTCCATCACCGCTTGCGAATGTTGCAGCGACCATAAGAGGAAGAACCGAAGTAACTTCAGCATACACTTTAACATTTTCAGCGTCTGCCTTGATCTTTCCCCATGAAATGGCTTCATCGGGCCGTGCCCCTGCATCACTTCCATCATACTCTTGGGCTGTGTTGATATATACAGCATAGTCGGCACCATTGCGCATCAAGTTGGCATTGCAAATATGGTGCTTGATGAGCCCCCCGCCAAGAATAATCATTCCAGACTTTTCGGCCTTCATGGCCATGCGATTGATCCGACGGATATCGGCGACAAGGTCTACCTCCAAATGGTCGGGGCTTGTTTTATAAGAATGGAAAAATAGCATATCACCCAGCGATCCATCGGTAAGAGCAGGGCAGAATACAGGGATTTGGTTTTTATGGGCCCAGTAAAGGACACTATCCTCGTTATCGATCTCTTTGCCTAGTCGGTCGATGATTTTTGAGGGTGACCACTTGGCACCGTTCTCTTGCTGCTCCTTAAACATGGTGTCAAGAATTGGCATCATCCAATCTTCAAACTTACAGTAATTGTCGTTAGGCACAATCAAATTGCCGATACGGTTAAGACCCTTGTCGCGTAGCTGCGCGCCTGGAAGACTGAAATCGCCCAATTGAGTGGGTGCAAGGCATTTTATGAGATCCTCTTCGATACCTCCGCCAGTGGTAACAACAGCACTAACAAGCTTATGCTGCACCAAATACTTTAGGGTAGAACGTAAACCTGAGGAAATGAGGTTAGAGGTGTATCCAAGAAAAACAGTTGCGCGGACGGGCTCACCCTCATCATTTTCACCTGTCCATGTACGCATTTGATCAAAAATATCACAGGCTTTTGCAACAGATGAAGCTTGGAAGCCCATATTTTTCATCCCATCAATGATGCTACGAGCGCAGCCATTTTGATTTGCAGTATCATTGAAGTCAATTCCAGAAACTTGGGGCCCGTCATAGTCCTCACTGGGTTTAAGTACTGCTTCAGTAGCGATATTAGGCGTCGACATTTATCGGTAAAAGTTTCAACAGGTGTGGCGACCGTGGCTGAATATAGCCTCCTCCTCCAGATATCAATCATTATCGTAGTCTGTGAGATATAGAGATGGATAGAGATAAATGCTGGATATGCTTAACGCAAGACGGGTCCAACTGGAAAAGAGTATGCAACTGTAACTTACGTGCCCACGAACAATGTATCTTACAGTGGGCTCAGTCCACCGGAGAAACGCCGTGCTGCCCCCAGTGTCGGAAGGTGATTCGCATCGAGAGAGAGTCATCTCTATTAGTTGAGCTACGTGATAGTGCAAATACCATGTTCACATCACTGTTTGGCGGTGCTGCCCTAGCTATCGCAGGACCCACCATCGCGAGTAATGTCATTGTCAACTCGTTGTACGAAGTTGGAGCTATTTCAATCCGCCAAATATGCTCTGAACCAATGGCGAGTATGGTATTAGGGCCTCTGTGGAGTCGTTTCCACCGGTTTGCACCGTTTGGGATGTCTTTGATCCCCCTTCGACCTACCTGGCGAATGCTCGTTGAAAACGAGACTCAGACAGCTATATTCCAGCAGTTTTACCGGCTTCTTGGTGTTCCTATGATCCCATTATGGCTATGTAGCTCCGGAGAATACTCAAAGTTTGCTTCCTGGGGCTTATCCGTTGTAGTAGGCACCGTCCCTGGAATACCCTTGCACGAGAGACGGCTGCTTCTGGGTGTGCTGCTGGGGCGCTATATCTACGGAGCTTTCTGGAAGCTCACTGCTGGTAGATTTTTAGGCCTTCTCGCCCACCGTGTTTATGTCGCAACACGTCGTGACGACTACCAAAATGCTATGGAGCGCCTAGATGAATTAATTGATCAAGCGAGGCAGAATGGAGTCCCCCGTAATCCTGATGAAGCGCTGGAGCAAATGGTAGAGGTAGTTGAGGTGATTGAAGATATTGATGAAATAGGGGCCCATCGTGATGGCCAGTGGCTCCTAGGCCGCACCACACAGTTTTTGCGCATACTACAGGGTCTCATTGTGCCAACGGTGTCCGCATTAACGGGCAATATACTTGCAAAGATTCCTCGACTCGCAGCTTGGTCAACGCTCAGTCGGAACTTGTTTGGTATGTGCCTAGTGGTTCTTTTAAAAGACGTACTTGACCTGGTGATAGCCTACAAGCGGGCCAAGATGGAGGTGAATAAACATGTGCTCAATCATAATGATAAGAGCAAGCCAAAGAACACAATCGCAGAGTACATTCATAACTTGAACCAGCGACTGGCAAACTTGGTGAATCTTGATATCAGAATAGGAGTCAATTGAGCTCGTTCTAGATTAAATAGCTTTTACGTACGAAACAAGTTTATGATCAAATTTATCGCAACGAATCGGCATTTCGAGCGAGTAAAATGGGTTCTTCATGACGTAGTCGGAATAAATAGCGTGTACCTGGTTGAGCACTGCCTCGATGTTACTGTACATTCTCTCCGTCACCACCAGGAATTTTACACCCGTTTGGCTCTGGTAACAATGAATTATAAATGCAGGCGCTTCAATCGATCGAATTCCAGAGCTTCCCAGCAGTGGAGATATACTGGTTGCTAGTGCATGGACAGAGTGAAGTGTGCTGGCCAAGACCAGGTAGTCGTTTGAGTCTAGCTTTTGTAGCGAATCGTTGAAATCTTTCTGATAGATGAGACCACCAGATCGGTTCAAGATGTATATACTTTTGATCATGCTGATGACACAACGAGGACCGAGAGACGACGGGGGCATCGTCATGAAAAGATAAAAGCATGGCGGTAAGAGTTTATTTGTATTTGATTTTGATACTATGTGTATATTGAGGGGAGCTAATTTCGTAAAGCATATGCCCTCGCTTGTCTCTGGGAAGCTTGCAACATCAAATGTACGCGTTCTTTGGTGCCTGTATTTCTATTGAAGCCTTATTAAAGTTTATATAAAGGTTCATTTTTATTTTTTGGAAAACTTGGCGGCGATTTCTGTCGCACGCTGAACCGCCTTGATAGTGGGACCCCGAATATTTCCTTCCTCAAGCTCGGCAACACCATTGATGGTGGTACCAGCTGGCGTCATAATCTGGCTTTTAAGAACAGAAGGGTGACCGCCATCGAGTACCATCTGGCCTGCACCCTTGCAAACCTGGGCCGCCGCGTAGCGAGCAGCCTCGTAAGGAAGTCCCTGCTTCAAGGCACCGTCGATCAATGCCTCCATAAACAGGTAAACAAAAGCGGGTCCAGAACCAAAAAGTGCGATGCATACATCCTGTTTGCTCTCTTCGACAGTGACAAACTTGCCACTCTGGCCCATGAGCCATTCAACAATGTCCTGAGTGGAGCCTGGGGTCTCAGTCTGATAGGTGAGGGCGGTCATACCTTCGCCACATTGAGCAGATGTATTGGTGGTGGCACGCACAACGTATACATCAGGGCCACAGTACTCAGACATGGTTGCAATGGTGGTACCTGCCAAAAGTGATACAAGAACTGTAGGCTTGGTGAACATGAGGTTGGACAAGACATCCTGAGCCATATAAGGCTTCACGCCGAGGACAATGACGTCGCACTGGTCCACAACCTCCTGGTTTGTGCTGGCAACCGTGACATCTGGAAACAGCTCAGAGAGTGCCTTTCTACTGGAATCGGTGCGCACAGCAGCAACAAATTTCACTGGAGCATGCTTGTCGCTTTTGCCCTTGAGTGCTGCGCCCAGAACTGTCTTACCAAGGTTGCCTACCCCAATGAAGCCAAGGTTATATTCAGACTTGATAGTCGGTGCCATTTCTGATGAGGTATATAGGTGATTACGTCACGGAAGAAATTATCACCCCACACACACTGTTGTGGAAAAAGTAGAAGCGAGAATATAGCTTATCTAGTTTTCTAATTTAGCCTAAATAAACATTCGTGATTGGTTTTACGTCAAAATTTAGCGATCGACTAAAAATTTCAGCCCCACAATTCTAAGCATTCGGTACCCGCTTTAACTCAGAACGTACAGGGTTCCACTTTTAATCTTCCCGCATACTGACGACATGGCTGAACAAGCGCCCTTTGGACTTTGTGAAGCTGTGACACTCTATCCGACGGAAGATGAGTTTCTTGATGCTGCCAAATATATTAAAAGTATTGCCGAAGTAGGGGCAAAGTATGGTATTGTCAAGATAGTCCCACCATCCAGCTGGGATCCGCCGTTTTGTCTCGACGCCAAGACTTTTACTTTGATCACTCGCACTCAGAACCTGAGCCGCATGTGTCTCTTCACCAGAGCGACCACAAATTGGGCCGAGCACTTGGCACAATACCACCGGCAGCTGTCTGGGGTAGAAATTGATACTCAGCCAGCGTTGAAAGGCGGCAGGGTTCAACTCAATTATTACCTTGCATTCCACTTTGTTACAATCTCTGGTGGATACGACGCTGTTTGTAAAAAAGGGTTATGGCGTGATATCGCTCAAAAGCTCGTGGGTGGCCCTTGTGGGGAAGCGCTAGCCAGTCACTACACCAAGATTGCTCTGCCATATACTCAATATTTGGAGCGAGTTCGAAAATCTCCAAAATTCATGGAATTAGTTGTGGAAGGTTCCAATGATGATGAAGATGATGATGCAGATGAAGACCAGGAGAAGGTATGCGTGCTCTGTGTCAGAAATTGGGGCGCTCGTGATGTTAGAGAATGCGCGAAATGCAAAAAGGGGTACCATAGGTACTGTGTGGGTCCCTTGTCTGTGGATAACGAGACCCAATGGTGGTGTCCTCTGTGCCTATGCAGCCCCTCTCGATATCGCTATGATCCAGGTGAAGAGCAAACACTTGCCCAATTCAAACAGAAATGTGACGATTTCAAGTCTAAATATATAAGTGATCACATGCCCACCTCATTCACCAGCACCGACCTTGAGAAAGAATTCTGGATGCTAGCCTCGCAGACCGAGCGTCAGATTGAAGTCGAGTATGGCGCTGACCTGGTTTCCGAGGAGCTAGGTTCAGGCTTCCCGCGTGATCGCAAATGCGAATACTCCTCGCATGAGTGGAATCTCAACAATTTGGGGGTCATTGGCGGTAGTCTCTTTCGCCACTTGCGGAGCCCTGTCTCAGGAGTGACTTCGCCGTGGGGGTACGCAGGAATGCTTTTTAGTGCGTTCTGCTGGCACTCTGAAGACCACTTTTTGTACTCTGTAAACTACCATCACGGTGGTGCAACAAAGACTTGGTATGGTATACCCGCAAAACATTCAGCCAAGTTCCAAGAAGTGAGCCGTAAACTGGTGCCCGAGGAATTTGAGGTTGACGCAGACGTTCTGAGTGGCCGTGCGTCGCTCCTACCCCCCAAATTTCTCAACGATAATGGCGTCGATGTATTTGTGCTCAACCAAAATTATGGCGAGTTTGTCTTAACTTTTCCAAACGCCTACCATGCTGGTTTCAACCATG
Source organism: Wickerhamiella occidentalis (assembly GCA_030582035.1). Lineage (NCBI taxonomy): Eukaryota > Fungi > Ascomycota > Dipodascomycetes > Dipodascales > Trichomonascaceae > Wickerhamiella > Wickerhamiella occidentalis. The sequence goes on from JAKTWN010000021.1 coordinate 10,734, forward strand.
GCTACAATTATAATGAGGCAGTAAACTACGCACCGATCGACTGGTTAGAAAAAGGCCGAGAATCTTTAGATTACTATCGCAAAATGCGACATGAGCCAGCGTTTTCCCAAGAGGAGCTACTGTATCGATCTTACAATCTAGAAAAAGACCCAAAAATCCGTCTTGCGGTTGCAAAGTACTTACTCAAAGAGCTTCACGACGAGCACAAGTTGCGAGTACATATTACCTCTTGTCAATTAAGGAAATTAAGACAGTCAGTGGCAAGTCTTCGCATAGTTGAGCAAGATCTTAACACAAATGGATACTACTGTCAAATCTGCAAAGCTTTGCCATACTTCTCACGCTTCAGATCGCCTGGAAAAAGCAAGTCAATGTATTACTGCTTAAAATGTGTTTGCGATCCCGCATTTAAGAAACCTTACAGAGATATCCGCGACTGGGTATATGAGGAAATACGTGAGTTTGCGGGCGATAAACTCATTAAGCTCATCCATGAGGTTGAACTGTACATCAAGGAGAATGAGCCTTTATAATTTATAAATTTACGAATATCTACGATTATTTATTCCTGTTAGCAGTATGCTCGGTAGTCCGATATATGGACCGACTAGTTAGCGTGTATATTGTGAGGATGTCTGAAAGACATGTTTGACAGTACTGAAAGCAGAGAATAAAATCACTCAGGTATTGTTCTATATTAACTTGAGTGGAAACTAAGGGAAGCTCTGATCAAGCTCTCTAGTAAGAAGCCTTGTACCGTGTATGCGTACACAAGAAGAAGCCCATGAAACCAATGGTACTAGGGCATCTACTGCAGCAGATGCACCTGATGGGAACTACTGGTTGGGGTTGAGCACCGGGCGTAAACCACTGGTAGGCGTTGAGCGCCTGATGCCACTGGTGAGCGTTGAGCGCCTGATGGGTACCACTAGTGCGGAGAATGCATCGTATGGGAGCTTCCGGTGCTCAGTAAACTAACTATATAAACGCCTAGATAGCGCAATAGGCGTCAAGTCAGATGAGATGCCAGAAATCTTGTTTAGTGTCAGTGTAAACGATCGTGACCAAAATCCGAGATGCACTCTCCCTACCCATTAGCTCATACGTTACAGAATCCTTACTGTAGAGTTTCTGCCAATTTCGCAAAATTCCAAACACTTCCTCGCCCCAGGCTTTGCATGACTCGGCGGTAATGATTGTCGAGTTTTGACGTGAGGTTTCCCATTCGCCCCATGTAACAGCGAGCTTCTCGTTTTTCTTGAGGTTTGTGTGAACTTCTTTCTGCTCATTGACAGCAAAATATTTCACATTCTCGAGAGAATGGATACGATCGCGAATTAGCTCCCAATTTCGAGGCGACGACAAAATTTCCACAAAGGGGTACTGAGAGATCTTGCCATTTCTGGGTCCCCAACCGAAAAATTTATCAGAGGAATCAACTTTTTCGACCGCGGGTTGTGATGCTAGTGTCCACAAGCCACGCTCGTTGAGGCTAATCAGTTGCTCCTGAATAAGTGACGTTTCGGCACTCAGTGGAACATCGGCAAATGGCGTGAATTCAATTTCATTCGTAATGTGTCGAATTATGAGCTGGGAAATATCACCAGAGGACTCAAGAGTACCCCATTCTGGGTTTGGTGCACCGTCGTAGGCACCGTGTACAACGGGCCCGTAACCATCAATCTCGCCAAAAGCGGCTGAATCAGGATCAGTAAAGCGACCGTTGGTGAAATCATCCCATGTTTGCGGCTGGTCAGCTGGCTGAGATCCAAGGTCAGAACGACGCACAATTTCCAGTACTGATTTCTCCAGGTTCAGGGTATAAAAGTGGGCACTAGAAATCCCAGCCGCTTTCAGGTCAGAAATCAGTTGACAGAGTATGTTGACACCTTCTGCCTTGATCTTTTCGTCGTCCTGAAGCTCTAATGAGGCCAGCCTGTCGTGGATATGCTTGGGAATCGAGGCATTGCTCAACTTTGCACTTCGCATGAGTGTTTTGTAGCTATTAATAGGCATCAAACCGGGAATGATAGGCACCGATTCAAAGAGGCCAGAAGGATGCGCACGCAGTGTGCGCTGGTACTCAATAAACTTTTGTGCATCATAAAACAATTGTGTCACAATGAAGTCAGCACCATTACGAATTTTTTTAATCAGGTAGGGTAGATCATGCTCTACACTAAAATCAAGCGATGATCCTTGGGCATGGCCCTCTGGGTACCCCGCAACGCCGATACAGAAATAGTCCCCATATTTGGCCCGAATCCAGGCAACTAAATCGGCAGCATTGGTAAATTCACCATTATATCCATAATCACTGCGAGGAGGGTCACCACGCAAGGCAAGAATGTTGCGAATTCCAGCCTCACGGGCAGCATCGAGGCTCTGCTCAAGGACCCGCTGATCCATGTTTGTGCAAGTTATATGAAGCATTGTAGGTATTTTGAGCTCACGAGTTAGTATCGTAGCCAATTGCAAAGACTGTTCTGCGGAGCTCCCGCCCGCGCCCCACGTCACCGATACAAATCGTGCACCAGCGGCCTCAAGTCTTTTTGCTCGAGCAACAAGATTTTCCATACCTTTGCTTGTACGCGGGGGGAAAAACTCACAGGAAAAAAATGAGCCGTTCACCACATCTACAATTTTAGCACTCATAATGGTGTGTGAGTCAATATCCAAGACTTTTTGGGGGAGAGGGTCCTGTCTCTGGGGTGGGGTGCAAGCCTTACCCGCAGGCTGATAAGCTTTGTCACTTGAAGGCGCGAAAGCTAAATTAAAGCCCAGATGGAAGAGCTTTTTGTAAGTGAAACTACTACAAACACGATCAATAACAGCATCGCACCTGTAGATTTTGGCCTCGAGTATATCAATGAGATCGTCCGAGAGCACCTCACAACCGATCACCTGTGTGTGCTTGCAAAGGGATTGGGGCTTCATAGAGTTGCTGCAGCTATTATTTATTGTGTAGACGCTGCTGGGACCCATAGATATGGCCCTCAGAACCCACCATATGCCGCTGAAAACCTGGTAATTGTCGTCAATGCAGGGCGAAGAGACCTCAGACTCATTAACCAGCAATTGGAAATCTACAAAAATGTGCAGGGAAATCAAGAAATTCGTAGGGGAATTCAAGAAATCAATAGCTCTGTACCAGTATCCAAGCGACAAACAATGTACGAGTCGGGTGGCATCTACGCAGTCACTTCGCGAATCTTCACGGTTGACATGATCACGGAAACGGTAAATCCCAAAAAAATAACAGGTTTAATCATCTTGAACTCCCAGTTTGTGGGAGAGAACAGCAAAGAGGCATTTATCGTAAGATTATTGCGACAACATAACAAGGAGGCATTTATAAAGGCACTATCGGATGAGCCCAGTGGAATATCCCGCGGAATCAATGGTCTTTCGCATCGACTTCGTTATCTTGCAGTTGATCAGGTCTCATTATGGCCCCGATTCCGCGTTGAAGTTAAAGACTGTCTCGGAAGGTCTCAGCTGAATGAAGTGATTCTCGAGATGGATGAGCGTACACTCGAAATCCAGCATTATTTGCATGATATCATTCAGAAATGTATCTCACAAATCAAAGCAAACGTAAAGAATATTGATACAGAGCCGTGGACTGTCGACGCTGCTTTTGAAGGCAACTTGCGTCGTAATATTCGTATTGCCGTGGACCCATTTTACCACAAGCTTAATTTTGAGGCGAGGCAGGCAATTGCAGATCTGGATAACCTGCAACACCTCCTGCACTCGCTCTGCAATGCACCACCTGCCGAGTGGAATTGTGATGCACAGGTGATTCTGATGGCCTCTTCGAATGAAAAGCGCCCATCATTGTGGCTGGATTCGGCGTCTGCTGATGCTATGTTCAAAGTTGCAAAAGATAGAGTCGATCAGAGTGATGTGCCTGGTAAATGGAATGTGCTCTTGGACATTCTATCTGAAGTGAGTCCAAGAAAGCGGGTACTTATCATGTGCTCAAATAATCGTACTGTGAGAAGTTTACGCTCCTTATTAGCGCTCAAAGACTCGTTCAATGTACAACTCCAAATTAAAGCCAACGAGCAGCTCAGGGATTACAAGAGAACCATCAAGGGGCTCAAGAATAATGGTGATACAGAGAGCAACAACAATCCCCCTGTCAACTCTTCCCCCTCAAAAGCTTCTTCAGGACCCAAGCCGCCCCCCAGTAAAAGAAGAAGAGTTCGTGGAGGTGCGGCAACAGCACCCGAGCGACCATCAGCAGATTCCATGCTTGACGAGAACCATGAAAATATGAACATTGATGAAAACCGCAATATTTGGTCACGTTTCGGTGGTGGTCCGCTATTTTACGGCGATAGGGCAGTTCCTGAAATTAAATTTATCGAAGGTGAACCCGATTTCAGCGAACTACCGCCACCTGATACCTCTGACCCAAGTAGCGGTGAGCTTGTACTATGCTCTTATGATATCCCTGAGATTCTGTCCAAGTTTCACCCTAATGTGGTTATAATGTATGAGCCTGAAGTGCAGTTTACGCGTGAACTCGAGGTCCATCAGGCACTTCACGGGCCGCTTGATGATGTCTACTTTATGTATTATCAACGCTCTGTGGAAGAAATGACATACTTGGCACAACTGCGTAAAGAAAAAGATACGTTCAGTTCCTTGATTCGTGAGAAAGCTGGTATGGCAATGGTCATAAACGACGACTTTCACCGTAAGGGACCTGGCGAGCTGAGGGTCGTAAACACGCGCTTGGCAGGGGGTCAGACTCGGGTGGACGTCTTTAATGAACTTGAAAAGATTGTAGTAGATGCCCGCGAATTTATGAGTGACCTGCCTTTTCTTATTTGGCGCCAGAGTATCGACATTATTCCGATGCAATTAGAGGTTGGTGATTATATTTTAACCCCTGAGATTGTTGTGGAGCGTAAATCCATTCCGGACTTGATGAGTAGTTTTAATGATGGGCGCCTGTTTGAGCAGTGTACGAAAATGTTTAGACACTACAGGACCCCTGTTTTACTCATTGAATTCAGTGACGATAAGGCATTCTCATTTGATCAATTTAGAGATGTGCAAAAGAAAGAGAATATCGTATACGAGCGCCTTTGTATCACGATGATTATGTTTCCCAAGCTAAAAATTGTTTGGTCGTCGTCGCAGCGCAATACAGCGGAAATTTTCGAAAGCCTTAAACGTGATCAAAAACAACCAGACCCATCCAAATGCGCCCAGGTTGGCCGAAAGCTCATCATCAACACTACGGCTTTGGATATGCTCAGGGCAATGCCCGGGCTAGACTCCACCTCTGCGGAATTGATCGCCGAAAATCTGAATTGCTTGGCAGATTTAGCCGATATGTCGTTTGAGCAGCTCGTTTCGCTGATTGGGCGCGAAAATGCTACGCACTTGCAAACATTCTTGGATAAAAAGCTCTAAGATCTCCATATTTATTTATTGTAGCAAAGGGAAGCAACAGTCCAACTGTAGATGATGTTATTTTGGTGCGGCCAAACCGGAAAACAAACTCAAAGAGATTAGTACTCTGTATATTAGGTATTTTAATGTTACAAATAAATTATAAAGGGCTGTCGTTTAACCAAGCCGCTGTGTCAGTCGCTGATCATTATTCTGGCATTGTAAGTACAGCTGCTCCAGCATTCTCACCACTGATTTATCCATTTCAGTAGCAAATAGACCACCAAGAACTTGTTCGATAGTGGGAATGATGCCAACATGACTGAAAGCCGAGGACTTCATAGCCATCTGGTAGAGCTTGTGAAGAATCAAAACACCCCTCTGAGTGAATGGTGCGAATGGCCTTGACTTTTCGACTTTATTATCGCCATTGTGCTGGTTCTGCGGACTAGGTACAACGACCATTCCCATAAATTTGACTGTTCGTAAAGCACGAACGCCAAACCTGTCTTTGCTGTTTAGCCATTTCTGTGCCACGTTATAGCCTTTCCATGGAGTAGGGGCATCATCGGGTTGGTCTTCGTCACTAGGAATCATATCAACCAGCATTTCACACCCTAAAGATGACTGCCAAATAACCTGCCCGCGAGGATCGACACTCAGCTTGATGTGAGGGTAGGGGAGCACTGCAACAACCATCGCAAACATACGGGTCAGAAACTCACAAGGTTGGAGCTTTGTACGAGGTCCCAAGAATCTTTTGACCAGTATTCTGTAATCAGGGTCAGTGATTGTATCTTTGAGGACACCCTCGATCAGATTCATATTATTGCGGTCGCGAGGAATCACTTTTGCAAAGATATCAATCGCGTTACTCAGATATCTGTGAACTTCAGTATCACACTCAACAAACTCTACCTCGCCATCCTCGTGAAACGGTGTCTCTTGTATGGAGAACGACAGCAAGAAGAGCACCAAAATGAGGGCATTTTTGGGGTCATCAAGGACAAGGTGAAGAGATATGTTTGACAGACAAACTAGCAGGTCCTTACTCAAGTCCAGAGTCCGTAATTGGGAGTCTAACAGGCAATCATTTTCTGCAAGCGAAAACAAAATCTTCCACAGTAGTTTTTGGAATTGTGGCTTCTTCGCAATGAGGGGCTTGTTTGCTTCGGCAAATGAGAGGTTTCGAATCACACAAGTGCCAGCCAAAAGGCGGTTACATGCTGCTGTCCGGTAGTAGCTCACTTTATCGTCCTCGGGAGGGTTAAGGGCACTGAACTCCTGCTCAACAAGGGCGTAGCGCCGGGTGTAAGAAGTGAATCCGAATGGTTTCTTAATATCCTTTTCCATCTCTTTTGCTCTCTTGATTTTTGTTTCCATATCCACGACACATGGCTTTCCGTCAAGTTTTCGAGCAAACTCCACCTCCTTGATTTTAAATTGTTCGGCATCACGTACTTGATCATCCTTGAGCTGCTGGATTTCCTCTTTATCCAAAGCAGCCAATTCCTCATGAGTTTCAGATGTCTTGGTCTCGGCACCTGTTTTGGAATCAACTTCAATCACCAAATCCTGAGTACTGTTTTGATGCTGCTGCCGCACTTTTTGGAAAATTCGGTCGCCTATAGTGCATGGCTCTTTTTCACCAACCGGTTCCGTTTTGATGGCGCTATGCACGCGCCTAATATTGTCCGGGCCATCCTCAAGAATAATATTCAAAACATCTTCGACGGCTTTAGACAGGTTGGCAAAAAGGTGTGGGCAATGCTGTAGCGAAATGTGCACACGTGGATCTGCAGTAACTACTACCAGCTTATCAAGAGCTTGTCGGACATCTGCCGGATAGCGACTAGCCAGGCTCATGGTGATTGCGTGTAAATCAACGGTTCCAAGATCGAGAGGGAAAGCGACATACGGACGCCAATTTTCGATCTCTGAGCCTAGGTGAATAATATTGCGCATATCATGGCCGCCATATGTGTTCAAATGACGTCTCTGTAGTAGGTACTTATCGTCTTCACACTCGAGCTCGAAATCATTACTCGAATTACGCGGCGACCCATCAGGGGTACCGGTTATCTCTTTCCCGTCAACGCGCGGCATTTTATTAGAATCACCATCCTCTCGGGCATATGCACGTTTCAAGTCTCGCGGGTTGGGATTGGGGGTCTGGCGCGAGCCCTGCTGTGCCTGCCTAAGGGGCTGCTTTGGAATTTGACTTGGGGCCTGGGCAGGATGCTGACTACCAAGAGCTTGGGCGGGGCCATGGTGAGGGACTTGAGCTGGCAAGGGAGTTGGTATACCACTAAGCTTGCCCATTGGTGGGCCAGGAGCACCGCGAGCAGAAAACTGGCCTGGAACTTGGCCTGGTATCTGCTGACGTCCTGGGGGTAATTGCTGCTGATGTTGCTGGCGAGTACCTCCCACTGGCAGCTGACCCTGTACCTGATGCTGAGCCTGAGCCTGAGACTGAACCTGGGAAAGCTGCGGACCTGCAAGGGGGCCATGGGGAGTGTGAGGTGTGTGCGGCTGCTGTTGCTGCTGCTGTTGTTGTTGTTGTTGCGCCTGCTGTTGCGCAGCACGAGCTTTTTGCTGAGCCTGGATCTGTGCAGGGGTCGGTGCAGGCATCACACTCTTATCGAGCAGCAATGTACGCACTTGAGCATTAGAGTTGAATGCCTCCTCGTAAGGCAGTAATAACCGCACATATGTTTGAATAAGCTCACGCACAATGGCACTAGTGAATGGAATTTGCAGTTGCTGTGCGAGTTGCTGCCAGCGGAATCCTCGGATCACACCCATAAATGAGCCCAGCGACTGCACTGCCATGAAAATCACGTATAAATTAAACCTCTTGCCAGCTACCGTTGGGGAAGAGAAAACTGGAGTACCCCGATTCTGCATAAAATCAGCCACGACCCTTTGAAACTTTTCCTGAGAAATCTCGGCAGGTGGAATTCGAGCCGAGTAAGCTGCTGTATCCGGTACTTTAGCAATTAGCTGGTTGAAGAGGCCCATAATTTGTTCCATATGCATCTGCTCCAGTTTTGCAAGCAAATTTTGAACCTCTTGTGTGTGAAGTGCCTTTAGGGTAGACATGTAGTATAATAGAGCGATCAAGCTGAGTTTGATAGTCTCTTGCTGTGGCTGTGGTCTTGCACGACGATCGTTCCATTGCTGTTGATGAGAGGGTGGTTGCGGCTGCCCTGGTCTTGAAGGCGCTTGCGGCACTTGTACCTGACCTCCAGGCATTTGTACTTGTTGTTGAATCTGTGCAGGGGACATTAGAGGAGTGTGGGAGTTCTCTGCTCTACCGGGAGTTTGGCCCACACTAGCTCGGCGCCATTGATTGTGTGATTGAGCCTGGGCCTGCTGTTGTTGCTGCTGCTGCCTCATAAACTGCTGGTAAGTCTGCTGATTCTGAATTCCCATTGGCGGCGGAGAAACCGACTGACCCTGGCGAGGAGGCATTGGCATGTTTCCATAAGTGGGGCCGCCAGCCGAGCCGGGAGCATTGGGGCCAGCACTGGGCCCAGCCGAAGGAACCATGACTGGATTACCATTGGCGCCCACAGCCGGTATTTGTTGCTGTAATGAGGGCACAGAAGTCATTGGGCTTTGAAATTGGCGTGGCGTATGGCCCTGCTGGGGCTGCTGGGGCACCTGCTGCTGAGGTGGTTGGGGTGTACCCATTGACTGACGAGGAATCTGAATACGACCAGGCTTGCGGTTCCGTCGTTGCTGAGAAGCAACTTGGGGTATCTGGGGCCCTTGGGGCCCTTGGGGACCTTGGGGACCTTGGGGAACCTGCGGCACCTGCTGTGGTGGAGCTTGATGAACCGGCTGAGGTTGTGGAGTCTGAGCCATAGGAATGCGCTGTTGCATCTGAGGTGTATGTTGCTGTGGAATAGCAGGAGTCTTTGGTGCCGTTTGTGGCTGCTGAGAAGGCTGCTGAGAAGGCTGCTGTGCGTGTTGCTGAGCCGGAGGGCGCGTAGGAGCTGGCGCCGGCGCAAGGGCTCCGAATTCCTCATCTTTCTTTGCCCACGTGCCATCAAACAACGGATCACCAACGTCGGCATCAAATAGTGACATTTCTGATTGGCCTGCGCCATAATCAATGCCAAAATCGGCATCAAAGAACTGGCTAAAGTCGCTCATGTAAGGAGGGAGGAAACCCAGTATCCGTGTGCCAGAAAACTATCGATATAATTCTAATCTTCTTGGAGTCTCTAAATCTAAAAATTTTACTTTCAAAAGCCGTCCAACTCAACTCAGCGTGATGATAGAGCCTCATCGCTGAAATATTTGACCGTGTTAGACTCATCATTACACATGCTCGTCTCAAGTCGAATCCTCATACTGATCCGGGCCTGTATGCTCTGGAATGTGAGTTACTATCTGATTTCGGACCCTCAACGCGTATTCAAGAACCCCATAGTAGTGGTCCTTGGCGCAGGCGTCGATCTAAAGCAGACTTATATCCACGACACAGGTACCTTGGTTCCGCTAGTGGGAGCACTACTCGCTATTGCTGGCACGCAAGATTTTTCGCTCCAAAGTAATACGCAAGCTCTTCAGTCTGCTGTTACATTGCGGCTGGTGGCAGTGTTTGCCCTGTGCGTGGCCTCCTACCTGAACAAATTCGGGCTTGGCTACAGTATTGTATTTGCATATGCGTTTGCTGATTTAATTATGAACTTTATGATTTTCCTCACGCTACGCGAAGAGAATAACGAGGTAACGCGGGTCCAGATCAGGCAAGATCGCGGCATGGATCAATAATGTAAATGGAGTTGGGTGTGCAGCTAAAAAGCTATGCCAACACTTTATTCAGGCAACTCACTCTGTAATTAAATCTATTATCCAATCATAAGTAGGCTCAGGCGCGCAGACTGCGAGAAACTTTTTAACAACCTCCTTACCTTGCAAATTGTCTTCTTAAAAGAAAAAGAATCGCTTCTTTTGCAGCTGTTCAGACATTTCACGGTAGTCGCGCATCTCTTTCCAGCAATCACGGCCCCATTGGCAGCCTCCCATATTCACAACAAAGTCACGCTCGTCCCGATTATAAAAGAAGCGTGGATCTTCTGCATTATCAAAGCATGCACCTTGAGCGTATGCGTTGAACTGGCGTTGAGGAGCAAATGCAATTCGGGAGCGCACCCAAGCCTCATGATTGTAGAGGTGCTCGAGAGCAGTCTGCTCTGCATGCTCCCACTCCATGTGTTTTTGTTCGTAAAAGACAGGGTCCCACCAGATATCTAGCAGGAGGTCTGCCCACGAGCTACGCCGAAGCATAAATGAGCCTAATGTGAAGCCGCCACAATCTTGGGACAGAATCATGTCAACCTCCTGGGTCTGATCGACAAAGGGAATCTCAAGCTGAAGTCCTGCTGGATTGAAGTATGTCAAGTTGCGCTCAAAGCGGTCGAGTTTTGAAAATACATGGTCTTCGAGTGAGATGCTTGGCTCCATGATCCAGGTCTCGAGATCCATCCACCAGAACCACTCGGCTCTGGGAAACTGGCGCATAGTTTCGCGCATAATGTCGACTTTTTCCCAGCTTTCGCGCCACTCGTGAGTGTAGCGCTTCTTGGCCTTCATATCCTTTATTGCGAGGCTATACCCGTGACGCGCCACGTACTGCTTTTTATTTTCTATACTGAGACGCTCAACCTCCCATTCGTGTGCACCTTTCCATTGTAAAACACCTCCACCCTTATTTGCACCAACTACAATCACGACTTTGGGGGATGCGATGTTGAAGTGAGGGAAAAACGGTGTGGCGGTGAGAAGGGACAAGGCCGCAACAACGGCTAGCATCAAGAGGAGCATTTTGCGTCTCAAGGCAGCCTGTACAAGCCTTTGGCCCATGTGCTTGGCCTGGCGGACCCTTTTCGACCAGCGGTAGTTCATGGATGATTAGTAATATGAAACCGATAATAAAATTTAGTACTATCTAGGGGGTGAGGGTGCAATGCAAATGTGTTGGTGTTAGCTTTTGGCGACGCGCTCCTTAACAAGCTCTACTAATGAGGGACCCTTTTGCTTGAGTTCCCATTGCTTGTACGCAAGAGTTCCAATAGTCACTGCAATAATAGGATCTGCGACCTTGCCGATGAGGTATTGGTATTGCATAGAGTTTGTTGGTCAGCCAGTGCAGGCCCAGATTTTAATGTGCCTTGCAAGCTAGATGGGAATAGCTATTTTTAGCATAATCATTCCAGCCAAACAACTCTCAATGATAGCAGCACACATGCTAGACTATATAATTTAATAATTTACTCTGTCAAATTGCGGACTTGACGTGCTGCAAGCGAAACGTTAGGATTATAATGCCTGGCCATTACTGTCAATTCCCACATTGTCGAAACCTCGGGGTTACTATGTTCGGGAACATCAGCTTCAAAGTTATAACGGCCCTTAACCACCCGATCTTGAGTGAAAAGCAGAGCCTTTACCTGGGGATGGCGTTTAATGATTTGCTCAAGAATGTTGAATGCAATTAGGCTAGTCTTTTCGGGAAAATTGAGGCAGCAGATTCCTAGTCTTTTGGTGAATGCCATTGCACGCTGCTGAGAAATATTGATACGTTTGGTGAAGATAGCCTCAAAAGCACGCATCAACATATCTGTCTCACTAGCCATCTTACCCCTGTGAATTGACTGCAAATGCTTGTGGCTCTGCTCAATGTGAGGATCAAGCGCCATCTGCATGAGCACTTTGTAAAACAAATTCACAAAGAAAGTCAGATCGAGGTTCATTGTTTCTGCTCTCTTGCCCTGGCCATTCAGCAGAGCAAAGGCTGTGCAGACGCAAAGTAGCGATTCACGGTTATTGGCCTGCTTTTGGTCGTTGACAATCTGTCGCAAAACTTCAAGCAGATCTCCAAACAGGTCCGCATTGATAAGATGTGTAAATTGCGACAGACCCTCGAGAGTAACACCGGTAAGATTTTTGGATTTAGCCTTGAGGATATTAAAGTAAAGGACAAATACCACCTTTAAGCTCTGGGCTTGTAATTTTTCACGCATTTCATTGCTCACGCGGGTCTCTGCCTTACGCATCTCCTCATCAATTTCTTTTTGATCCTTGCGTGCTTTACGCTCCTTTTTCGTGAGATGAACACGCTCTTTCTTCTTTATATGCTGGGCTTCAGGCTTCTCTTTGATGATTTTCTCGAGATCTGCTCGACCCACAAGTTCAGTCAATAACCTCAGGTGTGTAAAAGTAGCTACAACGCGCGAGTCTACCCGATAACTACGACGCTTGATCATCTTGGCAATCTGCTGCACTAGCTCAAAAGAGATATGGCCCTCATAATCGTCCTCAAATATCTTTTTCACGCACTCAATCGCACGGATAAAAGCAGTATCAATGCGCTGCGAGCTGAGCTTCTCCACAAGAAGTGAAATGAGCTCACTACGGTAGTTGAAAAAGGGAACACTTTCGAGCAAATCACAAATAACGTTTACACAGGTGCTTGCAATCACATACTTATTGCCGGTTTCCTCATTCTTGCCTTGGCGGTAGAGTGTACCTAAAAGGGTAACAAAATTAAGATAGTATCTGAGGAGTGCCTGTTCATAGTCACGTAATTGACGGACCTCTTTTGTGACCTTTTCACGTTTCTGAGCATCAGTAAGAGCCTGGATCCGATAACCCGGGAGAATATCTTTGAAGATTGTCAATAGAGATAATACAAGTACCTGTCTGCTCTTGGCCTTGCGTGTATGCGCGGCCAGTTGCAACAAATCCTTGAGCTTGAGCACATGTTCCTCTGGGTTTTCATTTAATAATTCAGCACTAAGCGCAATTTTCTCTTTTAATTGTGCCAAAGTCAGCTCAGGCTCCTCCTCTTGGGGCTCTTCTTCAGCCTCTGAGGTAGTCTCATTCGCACTCTCTTCTTCTGATTCACTTTCTGATTCACTAGGGGCGTGTTTTACTTTTGCGGCCTTGACTTTGTGTACTTTTCCTTTCACAATAACCGGCAGAGCTTCATCTTCTGAGGATTCCTGCTCAAAGTGACGGGGTAGATTCTCATAATCCACATCTTCCGGCATTCCATTCCAGTCAACATTCAATTTATCATCTAAAGCAAGCTTTTTGCGCTGTTTTTCGACCACAGCATTCTGCTTTCTTGATCTTTTAGCCATTTTGACAAAAAGGATCTTGAAAAGATTTTACGTAATTTTTTTCTCTTTTGACGCGCACACCCTCATATCTCAAGTCAAATGGCCAAGCCGAAAAATTCCCTCAAAGGTGAGGAGTACGACGCAGCCCCCAATACCTATTTGAACAAAAGAAAAAAGCATTCTTCGAATGCGGAAGCAAACGATCTGCCGCGGTCATTTAAAAAGATTGTAAGGTACCAAAAGTACGCTGAAGAGAGAAAGAATGAAAAGGAGAAGGCCAAGCTGGCACCCAAGCCCAAAACCGAAAAATTGCAGATTAAAAAGGGCGAATCCTTGTCAGAATTTGGTCAACGTGTAAACGCTGCCGTTCCCTTACCACTTGCCAAAGGAGTCAACTCTGCGAAATCAGAGAAGCATTCCGCTCGCCAGCGCAAAAAGGCTGATAATCTGCGCAGAGAGCACCACGAACAGAAGGTCAAGCGGGGAAGGGCGCGCGGAAGTGACGATGAGGAAGAGGAGGACGTTCAGTGGAAGCAACGAGACAGATCCCCAGATCCTTGGGCTGCTTTAGAGAAGAAAGCGGCCAAACCTAAGTTTGGAGAAGTAGCAGATAGGCCCCCTGAGCTTCCTCGCCTCAAGCGGTTCAATAATGTACCCAAAGCCGCTGGTTCTATGGCCCGTCGTGAGCTTCTAGAGGAAGAGCGTGAGAACGTCATCAAAGCCTATCGTAAGCTTCGTGAGGGAGGTGACTAGGTCCAACAGCTTTTATTTATTAATTCAATCTAGGACCAAGACATCAGAGCCACTTTAATCACGCCAAGCTCGAAATTGAGCTTGTGCACAGTATCTCAGCCATAAAGCATTACCCAGTGCTATTTGTTGGAATATGCGAATATATTCAACTATTGCCTGTGGGCACCAAAGATAACTGATTGAATTTCACACTTGGCTAGTTTGTCGCGCATCTATCGAGTCATCTTGAGCAGCTACCCATGTATAGTCTGACCTCAATTAACAAAACCCCTATACTTTATATATCACAGTATACAGGTTTACCTTGGAGTCGCGATTCTATCTTAAATTTACCTTACGTAACTCATGTCGTTGATGCTTTTACGAAATTTTAGAGCGTTCAGCCCTTTATATCGTCCAGTGATCCAAAGCACGATCCAAGTACCGAGGAAATTAGCGCTTGTACGATTTAGCTCAAAGCTTCCTCAACAAAGTGACCCAGAAACCGATCTGCGAGCTAATGATCTGAGCAGCCGTATCCCTAAGTTCCCCTTTCACAAGGATATCGCGCCCACACTGATTCCCAAAGCAGATACGCCACGTGTTGGCCCAAATCTCACATTTGCACAGCTCATTCGCAAGCTCAAAGATTCGCAAGGGCCTGAGCTGATCTATATGGCCGAAAGCCACCGCTTATACTTTATTGCATGTCTTGCACTCGCTTTCATAGCATCTTACAACTTGTTTGATATTTTGGATATGGGAATTCCACTGATGATCAAGAGCTACCAGGAGAATGACCTTGATGGCACCCCCATGGAAAACCTCGCCCAGCTGGTCAAACGATTTGGAATGGTTTTCGCCCTGGCTGCTTGCTATCTTACTGCTGGATTGGTTTTTGTAACAATCCCCTCGAGGCTAGTGCGTCGCATCGAGTACGTACCGGGTGCCAGAGACTTGATTCGGTTGGTTACCCATCCTATCATGCCTGGTCGTCCTTCACCTGTGATTACCGTCCCGCTGGACCATCTCAGTATTGGTAAACGTGCAAAAGTATGGTCTGGTGAAGGCTTTTACGGAACCGCTAGTAAATCTTCGTTTTTCTTTTTTATCTGGGAAGAGGGCAAGCGCCTGCCTTGGATCGTGGACCGTTCTGGGTGGTTTTGGGGCGATGGACGTGTTTATGATGTTCTTTTCGGTAAAGAGCCTGTAAAATTGGCTGAAATGGGTGTTAGTTACGATGATATGCTCAAACAACGGATGCTCAAAGCCGAGGAGAAAAAGAACGAGCTGCGCAAGGAGCTGGGTCCTGCCTGGCGGTTAAAGGCAATGGGCCAGCTGATCAAAGAAGATGCACAAAAGTTCAGCAATGCTGGAAAACGTGCAGTGCTTAAATCTGCTGGTGCAAAAAAGGATGATGGCGAGAGTAAGAAGATCAGTGGTAAAAGCGAGTGAAGTATAGCCCGCATTAGATGCAATTAGATGCTGTATCCAAGCTTTTCCTTTTAGCTTCTTAAATAGCTGCCTTTAAAACTGTACATACATAAGTTGATTATTTTTCTCGTCTCGTCGCGTACCTTTGTTTGCAACTCACAACAGTTCAGCACCCTTGGTTAGGTAGTATTGTGCCTGTTTGACAAAGACAGATGCACGCAGCTCAGTATTGCTACCAGCATTCTGAGGGTACTCGGCCTCGACAGAGATGAATACAGGCTTGCCCCGATGTTGAACAATCTGGATATCGTGCGAGTAGGGAACCTTATTCTTCTTCTCGCATAACAAGTCGAGAGTGGGGCTACGAAGCACACTGGGCTTGGGCTTAGCAGCGATGATGGAGTCTCTGATGGCAAGTCTGGAAGCCTTGGCGACAGCCCACTTGAGAGGGAGCCCCAGCTGCAAAATTGTGTCTGGGGATACTGGTACCTCAACCTTGACCGGCAAAACTTTTTTAGGCGCCTCAGGAGCAGCCTTTGTTGGGGCCGCAGGTTTATAGCTGAGATCAAGATGCTGGCGGGCGTCGATCTCTTGTGAGAGTTTGAGTGGGGATTCCTTGGGGATTTTACCCGCGGCTGCAAGTAAATCACCCTTGAGAACGCGGCCGCTTGGCCCGGTTCCCTTGACGTCTTTGGGATCGACTCCCAAAGTATGAGCCAAGCGAGCAACTGACGGCAACCAAATTGCATCGAGCTTTACTTCCTTCACTGGCGTGCTGGAAGGCTCAGGTGACGGCTCAGCCTCGGCTTTCTTCTGGGACTTGTCCGGCTTGGCAGAACTCTGAAGCAACGCATCAAAATCAATGGAGTTCACGTCGTCCTCTGGGTCGCATAAAACAGCGATCGGAGTACCGACTGGTACCTCTTTAGCACCATTTTCTTTGATAATTTTAGCCAAGATTCCGTCATCCTGTGCTTCAACGGAGATTTGTGCCTTGTCGGTCTCGATGTCAAGCAGCACATCACCGGCAGCAAATGATTGCCCCGGCTGGAATGCCCAGTTGACAATTCCGCCCTCAGTCATAGTAGGGGACATAGCAGGCATATCGAGCAGCTGGGCCTTGAGCAGACGGCGTGCAACATGGAACCCGCGGCGCGCACTCAACATATTGATGAGAAGTTGAGATCAGGATCGTGGCGGTGGCGGATCGAGATAATTTCGCTTAGTAAGGATACCCCCTTGTGTTCTGTATAAATTTCAGGTATTAGGGTTGAGCTCTGGTCCCCTATATCACTAGATACTATACTTGGTCTATTCAAAGGTGCTCGGTAAATATCGAACTTACAGCAGCCTCATATCTGCTATCAGGCTCTCTGGCTGCACCTTTGTGCATAATTATGC
This sequence comes from Wickerhamiella occidentalis, assembly GCA_030582035.1. Classification (NCBI taxonomy): domain Eukaryota; kingdom Fungi; phylum Ascomycota; class Dipodascomycetes; order Dipodascales; family Trichomonascaceae; genus Wickerhamiella; species Wickerhamiella occidentalis. The sequence continues at coordinate 27,851 of JAKTWN010000021.1, forward strand.
ATGAAATATGTACTATCATTAGGGGTGTTTGAAAGACAATTATTAGGAGTCTAGCCTGCTCCTGCTTCTCAATCATACTTCAGTGCTTCCAGATACCACTGAAAGCTGTCAATACCGGCGTGTCAGGTTGTCATTTACCAGCCAACGGACCACATATACAAGACCACATATATATACAAGTCTCATGACGTCTCCGCAAATGCACAGAAAGAAAATCCCCCCGAGTCCCGCTTCCATTGAATACAATCCCGTCAATTCTTGATCGGTCAAAGTCGAATCCCTTGGTGAGGCAAATCCAGCTCCAGAGCTCTAGGGCTTATATTCTCGGTATTCTCGCTTCATTTGGTACCTGAGACTGATTTGAAGCTTTGGTTTTCCTCCTGAGTTTAATTTCAGCTCAACCCCTACAACTCCCCCACACCGCATAGTTGTGGCGATGTAGAGTGGCCGCCACACTTGTTCCTTAAATGCGCATTGCTCTTGGTCTGGCTCTCTCTGCTACTTCCCTGGTCGCTCTCCGTAGACCAGTACTTTGCGATACGCTCACTCGTCAACAGTCAATTGCACCCTCTGGTCGCATTGTTGATTCGCGTGGTGTTAAGCGGTTCGGGGGCACTCTCGACTATCACCAACTAGCAATTGGCTCATTCACCGGTATGGTTACTGGATGGATGGCTGGTAAGCTAAGCAAGGTTCTCGTATCTCTACTCGTCGGCAGTTTCTTGACTCTTGAGTACCTACAATACTCTGGGTCCATTGATCTGACTCCATGGGCCAATGCTGTTTATCGCTGGGGTGTTGATCGCATCAACACCGAGGTGGTGCTCAAAGACCCTAGCTTCAAGGTTTCATTTTTCTCGGCCTTCTTGATCGCAGCTGCCAACTCTTAGGCTAGAGTCAGTTCAGCTGTCCTGTCGACTTCGACCTCTACATAGTAACCTTAAAAACTATTAGAATAAAAAGATTCAAAGCGTCGATACAGGCTCACTCGAACTAGTTCTCTATACCGTTCTCTAATGCTGGGAAGTATCAATGCTCGGTAGAAATCTGGCGACCTGTCCAAAAGCATGGTCTCAATTAGCAACAACAACCAAGGGGGTTCGCTGGAAACATGAACTATTCCCGATTAAATCAATAAGAGACGACCACTCAACTTTGCCGGCACAAAGAGGCATCGTCCTTGTCTTGATCTCTATACTCTTGTTGGCAGGGATCACCACAGGTCGCTGCAGAGTACCGGCGACAACACTACTATTCGGCTTATCGCTCACTATTCTCAGCATACCACTATGATCTTGATCACTGCGATTTGTGGCTCTAGTTACCAACACAAACATTTCATCCACCTTGACTTTTTCTGACTCAACCCACATCTCCAAGGTAATGTTCGGCGTCGATAAGACATTTACAAGTCGCTTGCTGAGCTGAATTCCACGCATCTCGATCTCACCCTCACGTTTCACGCTGGAATTAACAGTGGACCACCGGCCTCCGAGTTGGGCTAGCAATTTCTCGCGCAGCCAAAATGTTCTTAGCATTTCAGGGCTGGTTTTGGTATCAAGCACGTACTGCTTATTGAGGACCGATGGTATGGGTTTCAAAAGTTCCTCCGCAGGTATGTAGGGCCAATCCATCTTTATGACTAGCCGCTGAGTACGCATGCTTTCAATAACTGCTTTTTGGCTACGGTTTTCACCAGTCCACACAAGTACCTCAAGTGGTTCGCGCCATGAGTTACGCAGCGATAGTAATACCAGCAAATCCCCAGAGCCGTCTGAAAGTTGGAAAATCTCGATGCCATCCATCTCAATGCTGGGATAAACTGTGACATTGAGGGGAATACGCATGCGAGTACTTGTATCGTTACCAGAATCAGCCAAGATCGTGGCGTTGGAGACTCCGCGTTTACCGTTGAGTTGAAACTCGAAAGCGCCGAGATCGTGGGCCTGGATGGCTTTTGGTGCTGAGAGTAATTCCACAGCTTTGCGCTCGTGAAGAAAATACTCAAGTTCGTAAAGTTCTGTACGCGAGGTATCTGGTTTTGCGATTGCTTGCCTCAAAGGCTCGATAGTGCTATCACTAAAGCTGAATTGTAACTCGCCACTAGTGGTAGAAGAAGTGTTTGAAATCTCAACGGTGAACTTGCATTTCTCGCCCTCTAGCAGCATAGCCCATCCATTACTGAGGCTTGTTTTGCGGAGCACCAAACTTGGTCTGGCACTCAAGACATCGACTTGGAGTACTGAGGTTGTCGTTTGTGGCTTGAAAATTTGGGGCGGGGACCCACCGATTTGCACCCAACACCCCGAGATTTTGAGGGAACCTGCTTGAGGAGGAACTAGGTCAATAATGACGCAAGAATCTGTCTGTGGAGGTAGTAGCACATCCTTATTCGACCTGGATATCTTGGAGCCCGTGTCATCAACAATATAAATTTCAGTCAAGTGTATCTCAAATGCAAATGGGTTTCTCAAGTACACTTTTACCGGCGTGGGGTCACTTTGAATAAGGCTGAGTGTACCTCCTCCTTCTTGGTCATAAGGATTGTAGATAATGGCCCCGTTGGGTTCACCACCAGCTTCACTGTTGGATCCTGCGCCATCCGCATTATCTTTTTTCACTAGAGCGGGGGTGGAGAGTAACTCTATGCTCTGGAGCAAGCTAGGGTTGCAAAAGCTGTGGCTAATTTCTCCATCGTCCTTGATTACCTGGTAAAGACTGAGCTGCTCTTCCTTACCAATAACATCGCTACCATTTGCAAGCATTATACCCGAAGCAAGAGCAACAAACTTGAGATCGCCAATGCGTGTTGCAAGGTTCATGAATGCTCTAACACACGACAGCTTCATTTTAGGGTCACCATAGAATTCTGAAAGCTGGTGAAAAAGCGCCTCGAGTAGTGATTTAGGAAACTGCTTGACTACCGAACTCTCGCCTTGAGTCGCCAACAGTATCACAAACTGCTGCACCTGAAATGCCCATTTGCGTGAGAGACCTGCACAGGCATATATTGACATGAGGGACTTTATTTCAGTCCATTCTGTTGGATCATTGATGTTTGTTGAAGTTTGACCGACGATTTGACACCATTCCTCAATCTCAAGCGCCGGCGGGCTCTGCTCTGTGATATTCAAGGGTAAATCTGTATCTCGCACAATCGCAGACAAACTCGCACCGTTCCAGCCGCCTCCACGACGAAGTTTTGCTAGCAAGGATGCGTATCGTAAAATTGTTTGATTGTACACAATACGGGGGACCGCCTCTTCAGATTCGGGATTACACCGGTCATAGTACCGGACGATGGTGTCCATAAGTCCAGGGAAAAACTCATTTAGCTTCTGGTGTTGGGAAGATCTTGCATAACGAGTAACAAATGACTCTGTTTCACCTTCAACCGTATTTATGGCGACTGTAGGGATAGTTACGGGCATGTCATAAAATGCTTGTAGGAATAGACAAACTCCAATACTTTCCAAACAGCTAGCAAACCACAAATGATCATGAGAGTTTCGCAGGATGGAGGCGGCCTCAGCAAAGGTATCGAGGGCTGAAGGAAGGCGGCCAGTTAATAAATAAAGATTGCCCATAAACTTGAGGTTACGGCCCTTTTGACGGGCCTTGGCACGTTCTGTAACATTCATAGAGATACTTCCCGATCTTGAGATACTCATACTGGATATTCTAGGCATATGACGCCGTCTAGAGTTGGGCTTTGGCTGTTGTGGCGCCTGTTGATTGTCGGGTAGGTCTAGAGCCTTGAAGCTTGGACTCTTGAACGATCCCATTTGTTTTGAAATAGCAACTGCATTGAGGCTATTGAAAAGATTTGACGTCACATCGCATATTGCGGTCTCCAGCGAGGTGTAGTTGCTCGCCAGTACTGGGATAATATGTGGTCCAAGATCCAATTTGTGATCTTTGGGAGTACCAAATACCAGGATTTGGCACGAACTCATGGTTTTGTAAGTTTCACGCATTTGTTTTAGGTCTTCTTCTAGAGTTGAAGCATCAGAATAATGAGCGATGCCAAGAATGAGCAAGTTAGCACGCCAAATCTCCAGATCAAACAGGGGTTCCTCGGCTTTACTGGTTTCTTTGAGCGAAAAATCATAAAGAACGCGACCGTTGGGGTACCCTTGTGGGTGAAAAAACGAATGGTCCTGCTGTTGTTCAGGACTCAGATCCACCAGTCGTACCTCATTGGCATTCTGCAGCCGCTCATAGTACTGCTTAAAAGATGAGGACTTTATGTTCGATACCGGCAAAACCAATGCATGGACTTGAGCAGGGGCTCTATAAGCATTCATTACCGACGTAGTGGAAGCGACGCCAGACCTACTGGGGGGAGCTTACCTAACATGGCCGATTGTGTGTGCGCCTGTCCAAAGGGTTTCATAGAGCGAGCTTACACCTGATGTTTGGATCAAAAAGGCCACCTTTTTGCTTGAATTGATTTCACGAGTGTACGTTTTTTGTCAAGAGTGGAGGAATGGTGTGGTTAGATCGCTTAAATTGATTGAATTCTCGATGCTTCCGCAATAAAAAACAAGGTATCTTGCACTTGCACCTGCATCTGCGCCTGCACTGATGTCCGTGAAGCCGCTTATGTACTTGCCGTTTCCATGGCACAAGACGACGAGGAGTACGAGGAAACTAGACCGTTTGTAGCAGACAATGACAGTGTGCTCACTAGTGATAGTGAAGAAGAGTTCAACCCCATCACGATGATGGCGACTCGTCAGGTCTCTCGGAGTGTCTCACAGGCCCAACAAGAGGACGATGCCCCTACCAAGCTTTTCCCTGCTTTCCACACATTTTGCACGCGGCTCAAGGAGTTATTTTACCCATCTTGGCTTCTTGATCATCTAGACCTCGCCACTTTGAAGACCACCTCCCGAACATGGATTCACTGCTGGTTCACTATTGTGATGATTTGCATACAGCCTGCTCTAAAGTGGGAAGGTGGAGCTGCATATCTCGCAGTGATCATTGCACTCGTCCAACCTAGTGGTGGTGAGTCTGTCATTCAATGTGCAATTGACTCTTTTTTGATGCTGTTCATGACCACCCAGGGTTACCTTGGCTCCGTCATTGTCATGGCGATTAATTCTCGTATTCGCGGTAACGTTTCTGCGTCAGAAGTCCGCAGTATGATTTGGGAGTCGGGAGAATGCCCTGTTGGCGACGTGAGGTGTGTTTCCGAGGCCCTCCTAGATGGCCGCTATGTATCGGCAAAGACAAACGTAGTCATGGCTTTTGGGTATTTCTTTACCACCTTATCTCTCTTGGCCTTTAATATTTATCCGCCTATGCTTTCAATGTTCCGGGTTCCCGTTATTATCGGTATTATTTCAGGGACCATCAATCTAGTCAACACTAACCATGTGCCATATTTCAACCCATGGGCCGTGGCTAAGAATATTTTCGTGCCTACATTTGTGGTACTGGCATCCCGGATGTTTTTGGCTTTGGTCTGGTTCCCCACCTCATCTTCAAGAATTGTTATGGACCGTGTGGAGAAGCAGTTTTCCCGTATATCGAATACTAGCTCGAAGCTTTTCGAGAATATCTCAGAAGCGAGCGTGGGATCGGATAACTTTCCAGAATTGGCTGAAAAGTTTGGCACAGACTTTCACGCGAGCCCCATGTTCTGGATTGTATTGGGTATGGATAAGCCACTAATAGATTATGAGTTTTCTTATTCGCGTTTGGACCCTGAGGATGTTTCTGAATACACCTTATTCGTGCGGCGGTTAGCATCAGTCAACTCGACGTTCACTTTTTTTTTCTCTGAATTCCTTGACTATCGCCGTACCATCATTGAAAACGCTGAACGTGAGCAGCAGTTGGAAGGTAGCGGGAGTACCCTCAATCGCCGTGAGAGCCACCCCCGATCTAATAGCGGTCGAAGCTCTGGTGTGCACCCCCTACAGCAGTTTCCCACTCGTAAACCAACTTTTGGGTATGAACTCAGGCAGCGGAGCATTAAGCACTCCAAACTTCCCTGGCTAAACAAGCGAATCAATAAGCAATACCTTGATATCGGTAATTTCGAGAAAAACTACTCAGCAGACTTGCGTGACCATCGGAATACTTTCCAGCGTATCGACACTGTTGACGCTATCTACAAGCTGATTCTTACGCACTATAGGCCAATGATTGGCACTGCTAACCGTGCTAGTAAGCTAGTATCAGAGTGGCTCCACGAAGCTAACAAATTTCGAGCTACAGCACTTGTAGTCCCCAACTATCGTAAGAAGCGCATGCAACGCCAAAGGGAATACGCTCTTAAAATGCAGGATATGATCAAGGAGCTTGAAGAGGCATATATCAAGGTAAAATCAGGAGCTCAATGGCTCGATACTGCCCTTGAAAGTCACCCAGACTTTACTGAGCACCAACAATTGTATGCGCTCTCCCAGGATATGTTTTTTGGATACCTTGTTGAGCAAAGTATACTTATTTCGCGGAAAATTTGCCGCTGGTGTACTTTTCTTGATGATACCCGTCCAGTGGCTTGTTTTATGTGGCCGTTGCAATACCGCAAATATACGAATAAGCGCGAGAAAGTGGTACGCCATTATGAATCGGAGCATTTCAATAAAACAATCCGTGAGCTTGAGCCTGCAGATGATATCAAACAGTTCAAGCCTATTAAAACAACCCAGCGTCGCAACCCAGACAGTACCCCTCCTCGCAATGCTTTCCATTTAGTTGGAACAGCTTTGCTCCGGTACAAGGCGTATTTATTGAGTGATGAAGGGCTCTTTGTGATCAAGAAAGCAGCTGTTGGGCTAATCCCAATGGTGCTATACATGAATAGGCCAACCCTTCGGTTCGCTTATGGGTATCGTGTTGTATGGGTCTGTATTATGGCTACGCTGACAGCTTCTCCAAGAGCAGGTGACTGTGTTTATTCTCTACTTATTAGGTTCTTCATGACAATTTTAGGCGGAGTAACAGGCATGGTGTGCTGGTACATATCAGCCGGCAATGGCCAAGGAAATCCATTTGGGTTGGGTGCCACAGGTGCCGTTGCTCTGGTATTTATTGTTTATTTCCGTCATTTCTCCATGCTCGGTGGTCCAAGTCCGGCTTCCCGTATTGTTTTTTGCATTACTTGGACACTTGTACTCTGCGTGTCGTATATGGATCACAAACTCCCCACACCAGGCCTCAAACTCACAAACGGCTATAATGTATTTTGGATTCGTTTTGTTTGTGTTATTATCGGTTTAGCCCTCGGCTTCTTGGCCACAACGCTCCCCAAGGCTAATACCACCAAGAAAACGGTTCGTAGGCAAATTTCGGCCCTTATAAAGTCTCTTGGTGATACACAGGCGACACTTGTCAATTTCGGGTTACAGCGCTACGATGATGAACACGTCCATCAACAAATTTTCAAAGACACCATCATGCTGAAGGTTAACGGGGCAGTGCGCGGGCTCGCGGGCCTCAAGATGAATATGAGCATGCTGGTTTTCGAGCCACCTCTCACAGGTTTCTGGCCTCTCAGTCACTACAAGCTATTGTCCAAGATGATAAATGAGCTGTTGTACATCCAGACCATATTCTATTCCGTGCTCAATGGGGTTCCAGAGTCAGATGACATTATGAAGACACTCGAGGTCATGGGTATGCTCGACACTAACTTACTTGCTGGACTTTTCAGTGTGATTTATATGACGAGTAACTCGATCCAATTTGGAGAACCGCTGCCCACTATTACCCACGGTCACCTCACCAAAGACTATTTGAAGCTTCTCAAGCAGGTTCAAACCTATCATCACGAGAAGCCAGAAGATTTCTTACGTGAAATGAGTAAACATCGCACTGGAAGAGGTCTAATTATCAGCAGTCACTGCGCTGAGCTCTTTTTCAGGCGGGTCGATGGCATTCTGGTGTTACTCAAAGGCCTGTGTGGCGAAGCCTATGATTTTGATCCACGGGTGAACAATTACATTGACCACGAATTCTAATGATTGAGCGAGTAGGCGACTACGGTTGATGCCAATCTCACTCTCTAATTCATAGAAAGCTGGTATAGAACAGCCATAAGGCTGGTATAGAACCAGCCATCAGGATCGGTATAGACAGCCATAACACTTATTATTTTTCAAAAACATTATTTCGCGTTTCCTGCTGCAGCATTTCCTCACGCTGACCTCATAGATCCGTTCTTGTCTCGAACGTATCTATCTGACTACAACTCACCCGAGATGAAGATTTCACTGCTTAGCCTGCTTTCTTTTGTTGTCGCTGCCGATAAGCTGCAAATTGGAGTTCTTAAAAAGCCTACAGACTGCACCGTAAAGGCCCGTCCCGGTGATAAGGTCGCTGTGCACTACCGTGGTAAGCTCACTGACGGCACCCAGTTTGATAGCTCGTACAAGCGCAATAGCCCTATCGAGTTTACACTTGGCGCCAACCAGGTTATTCCTGGGTGGGAGCAGGGTATTCAGGGAATGTGCGTCGGTGAAGCGCGCCGTCTCACCATTCCTCCTGAGTTGGGATATGGCGACCGTGGTGCTGGTGGTGTAATTCCTCCCGGTGCCACCTTGATCTTCGACACTGAGCTCGTTGGTATTAACGGAGCGCATGATGAGCTGTAAATATAAAAGATAGATAGATAAATGATCCCTCGATAAATGATCCAATCGCTTATGATCCCTCATCGCTTATGATATCCAGGTTCATTGCCTCTGGTGAACGCATCTGGCTCTCGGGACCAGTCACAGGCACCACACTTGGAATCCTTGATTCTTCGTTCAATCCCCCGAATAATGCGCACCTCAAGCTCGCACAACATTTGCGTGCCCATGACCCGCAGTGCACTCTTGTGCTCATGCTCAGCACTGGCAACGCTGATAAACCCAGTGCACCACTTGCTCAACTCGAGCACCGTGCTGCAATGATGCTTGAGTTTTGTAAAAATCTCGATAGGTCTGTCATTGCCTTCACCAGCGAGCCTTACTTTATCGCAAAGTCGCAAGCCTTGAGAGATGCCTGCCCCAGTATCCCTCAGGTATTTGCCATGGGAGCCGACACCCTCATACGTCTCTATGATCAAAAATACTATAAAGAGCCTGTGGCGCAGTTAATGGCCAAATTCTACGAGCATGCTCAGATCCTTGTACTGGATCGCAAGCCAGACAATATTAGTACCACTCAAGCCGTTGACTACACGTTTGTAAAGCCGCAATTGGCCAGTGGGAAAGTCATTGTTGTGGATTGCGATGAGTCTACTTTTGCAGTTAGCTCTTCGCGGGCTCGCCGACTTCATGACCTGGATCTACTTGTTCCTCCTGATGTCGCAAAGTATATTCGCGCTCATCGATTGTATGAGAGCTGAACCAGTGGTTTGGGGGGCATTGAGGTCCTAAATGTTTCTTGAGGTCATTGAGGTCCTAGATGTTTCTTATGATCGCCCCAAGGGTCGAGGAGATCTACACCCTGTTTTCTCAATAACAGCTGCAGGTACTCGGTAACATCGCGGCCACCGATATCCGTGCGCATAGTGGCCCGTGGAACACTGAATCCTTGATACACTGGCACCGAGTATGAAACACCATCTCCTGAACTACCAGTTGTACTGAGGGCTCATAACCTCTGAATCTGAATCTGAATCTGGCTCTGGCACTCGCTCTCGCTCTCGCTCTGGTTATGAGCCCTCTCGGTATCCAAAATGAAGCCGACCCACAGGTCTTTGCCCATCAGCTGCGCATATAGCCACGAATCTAAAAGATTGCATGTTTCCTGTCAAGGGGTGTCACAAGCAGTATCGAAAATTACTGCAAAGGTACTAGTGGGTCACAGAGGTAGATGCAATTTCATTCTGGCAATCTCATTCTGGCCATCTCACCTCTGGAAATTCGTTACTGCAAACTGTTTTGTGAAGATTAGCATCAAATTAAAGTTTTAAAATTAATTACAGAAATACATTAGAGGAGAGAGAAAAGTGCGGCGGCGAGACCAATGAAGCTGGTGCCAGCGGCGGGAGCGTGGTTGCTGCTAGAGCCAGAACCAGAGCCAGAGGCGGAAGCAGCCCTGGAGGAGCCACCACCGGTTTGAGTGCTGGTGTTGATATCAGCAGAAACAGTGCTAGAAGCACCCTCGCAGACGTACTTATCACCGAAGAAATCACCGTTGGAATGAGCGTCGTCAAAGTCCTTGCAGTCAAAGGCATCGTCAGACTCGACGAGAACGTCACCCTCAACGCGGTTCAAGCTGGGCATGCTAGCCTGTTTGAAGCTACCCTCCAAGGTAAGAGCACCGCGGACAGTCTCGACGTTGGGGAAACCAGTGATGGAACCGAGCTTGGAGTTGTTGGCGACAACAAGGGCACCGGAGAATCCCTGGATACCAGAGAATGAGAGGTTAGAAAGACGGTCGTTACCGACGATGCTCAAGTCACCAATGCTAGAAAGCTGGTTGAAGCTGAGGCTGGTGAGGGGGTTGTTGAAGAAACCCAAGCTGGCGTTGATAGTCTCGAGCTTAGGAGCATCAACGCTGCCACAGAAACGGAAAGTGGCATTGTTGGCCCACTGCAAAGCGGGCAAGCTAACATTGACACCCTGGACGTTGGAGGGGGCATTGTAAGAGATATCAAGAGCATTAGAAACAGAAGTGATTCCAACGGTGATGTTCTGGAGGTTCTTGTTGTTATTAATGTTGAAAACGGAAATATCACTCAAGTTAAGACCAGAAAGGCTCTTCAAGTAAGTGTCAGAAATGACAATGCTGTTGGCCTCTTGAACACCAGCGTTGAACTGGAGCTCGCTCAACTGAGGCAGAGCCTGGAACTCAATGTTACCAACCTTGCCAAGCTTGGGCATGCTAAGGGTGTCGAGGTATGTGAGCTCCTGGAGGTGGAATGTATCGGTAATCTCCGTGAGCTGAGGAGCGCTGATACTAGAGACACTGACGTTGGTAGCCTCAAAGCTACCGATTTTCTGGACACTGTTGAAGGTAATAGCACCGCCAGCGTTGAGGGTGATCTTACCGGTGTACTCCTGGCAAGAGCCGATTCCGTCGGCATCAGCCTGGCTGGTAATCTCAACATCAGAGCTACAGTCGGTATCAGCCATACCAAAACTGAGCAAGTAGGCGGCAATAAGAGCTTCACGCTTGATGAACACCATTTCTCTTTGTATTAGAAACCAACCCTCCGGAGCGGCGACCTGAAATATTTATACACATGCACGCTGCCACTGCAGTATGCATAGCTTACGCCTGCATGAGCCCAGCCTCTAAGTGAACCACCCTCTCTAGCGCCCGCTAGGATGGCTATACAAGGACTTAATTCGACGCATCTGATTTTTGGTAGACGTTGGGTGTGGTATGCTCAATTCTGCTGGGTTTCGCGAGCCCTACAAGCCTGATACTTTGAGGATGCTACAGTCTGCATCATAGCGCATGGTGCCTGTCAGTTTTGGCAACATCTTTTCTTGGTTCGCTGTTCCAGCCTGTAGCAAAATTGTAGCACTGATCGTTTCATAGCTATGGATATCTCTTGATCATTATATACATCTGATTTATCTTTATTTGTCGAGATCCACCCTCCGCTTAGAGGAAAACATCTGATTTTTAAAGGATCCTCCTCTTCCATGCCAGGGTTATCGTCACGGAAACATCGTTGTCATAGAGACATTAAAAGCGCACCACTGAAAGGAGCTAGAAAGCATTTCGCATCAGAGCACGTCGCAGATGAACGACAACGTTGCACTTTGTATCACCCATACATTTCTTCCGAGAAACCATAATGCTTTTTCTTTGGATGGCGGGTGGTGCGACACGGGAGCTCAGCCTCGGTAGATCGATTAGTAATAGCTCGTATCGCTCAAATGGGCACCCAAATTCCAGAGCACTGCGTAAATGTGAAACGTGTTCCAGATACAAGCATCAGTACTCGACCTCTCAGGTATGTCTAGAGCTCGCCGACGCGATGATTTCGTGCCGTCAACAATCGGAATTCCATTCGCTTGTTGTTTTGATGCCCCCTGGATGTTTTGAATAGAATGGAGAGATAGGCAGCCAAGGGTTAGGGTAGTAGCTGCCAAGCAGCCTGGATTATTAGACACAATTATGAGTAGGAGGGTCTCAGTGGTCAAAATAAAATCATGAGATATTCCGTAGAATCAATTGCGTTATTCCAGCATAATTGCTTGTCCGAGTGCTCCATTGCGTCCTTTAGTTTTCGTTTTAAGGCTGGCAATGCATGCAAGCACCCCCTCTATTTTGCATGAGGCCTCTCCTTTCGTCTTTGTCCCCACGAAAAAAAAAAATCCAAGGGTAAACATTGCACAAGACCCCTCAACACCTCTTGGTTTTTGTGGGGGCAGGAATATTCGTGTAAATGCAGTGTATGCATAAGGATAAAAGCGGGCCAATATTATAATATTTAGATTGATGGTTCAGTGGTAGTCTACGCACATCCCAATTAGCCGGCCAGGGGCTGTTCCTGTAAGGCCGTGGCCGTGGGGTCGCAAAGTTCGAGCAATTGCAGCACCCAGCCAGCCAGATCGATATAGCGGTCGATTCAGTATTATTCTAGCAACATCTAGTAAAATTAGTATAAATATTTCAGTTCCGGCTCCGGCTCTCTAAGAATCTTTGCGCGCCGGCACACAAGTCTGCAGGAATATGCTGGGGAATGGTAGCACCATTTACAATGAGAAGCTCTGCAATTTTGAAAACAGGCGAATCAGTGGGAGCACATCGTAATGAGAATACAAGTAGGGGCTCGCCGTCGTCACTGGCCGCATTGGGATTAGCGCGAGCTGCCAGCGCGGTGCAAACTTTAATGACGTCCTGCTCAGCGACTGCCCGGCGGAGCGCCGCGTTTGGCTTATCAATCTCATTGATGTACACTTTCTCCACATACTTTTCGCTGATGTATTGCAGCCGATTCCGATCAGTTATTACCGGCTTTTGCTGAAGCCGTGCTTCCCATACCGCGTTGAGCTTGGAGTTACTCACTTCCTTGAGGCACTCAACTAGATCCTTGGTGAATGAAACGGTATCTAATGTCAATGATCTCACTTTAGTAATGTGCGAACCAAGGGAGCGGTGAGATCCCGAGCAGGATATGCATAGTAGTACCAACAGGTTGATAGAGACCCACTCGACATTACGGGTTGACTCGCATTCAGCGCATTGGCGATTGCTTGGAGTTTTCTGGAGAGAAGAGAGCAACATGAGTGCCGCTTTAGGAACCGGGGGTGGAGCAGGAATAGATTGAGTTTGTGGTGAGCCATAGACACCACGATCAATGGGCGAGCTCGCGGACGCCCCTGTTGAGTTGTAGCTCCTTCTTCCTGCTTTGAGACTCAGTTTGCGGCCAATGTTCTCACCAAGTTTTTCAATGGTATCACGAGGCTTGGTCACCACAAGCTCAGACTGGGGTGAGGACGAGCTGAAGTTTTCGAGGGAGGACGAGATACCTCTATTAATATAAGTAATCCAAGACTTGAGGTCTTCATCGCTCGTGGCCTGATATACTCGTTTATAGGTTGGAGTAATGATCTCAAAGCAAAAACGCCTATCTGCAGGATTAGCCTCACGAACTCTAGCAACTTTAAGATCAATAGGCTCATTGTGCAAATCCATGCTTTGCTTCCAGTTGGCATACTCCCATAATTTACCACCATCCTGAACCACCCAGTACTTGTGCCACTTGACACCTTGTTTTGAAAGATTTTGTGCTTCAATGATACCGCCTGGGCGACTCAGAGCCCACAATAAGCCCTCCTTGTGTGTTGAAGCTTCGTCCTGTACTGCCTCAAGTGTATCTAATTCAGTTTCATCGAGGGTTTGATCACTCAGTGCAAAGGTAGTATTGGGGTCTGCAAACCTCTCAAGCTGACGACGTCTATCCTCTCTTTCTTGGTCGTAACGCGCCCAATCCTTGGTTGCTTGACGAAGATCATCAACAAGTGAGTCAAGAGCTGCTTTACCCGACTGGTCTGAGGCAGCAGAAACGCCGTTAAGCAAGTCAGTCCACCTTTGCGAAAACAGCGCGATCTGGTATGTCAACTGCTCAAACTTCTTTCCACCATGAACATCAAGTAGCATATTATAATAATCAAACCTGGAAGTCTCAAAAATTAATCTGCGTTCCAGATACTGTGCATCATTTTTGATGGTCTTTTCTCTGCGCTCACGTTTAGTGGAGAGGTAGCGGGACATCCAAGAATAGTACTGGGATGACTCCTCTTCAAACTCCTTTTTCCGGATTTCCAAAGGCTTGATATCGAATTCATAGAGGTTGCGAAGCGGAGTAATCACTAAAGCGCTATACTCGGCACACACCGTCAACAGCAAGTTGCGAGCTGCTCCAAACCCCTGAGAATGATCTGCTAGCATTGGGGCAATTAATTTTAAAGATTGGCCATCGCTACGAGTAGCGTTTGCGACACCGTTGGTGAACCACCGAATAGCGTCTGCAGACTCTTTCAACTGGTCATGCAACACCAGCGCCCTTTTCAGTATGATCTTGATCTGCTGTTTGAGATTGGCTGTACGGCGTTCCATGCTGCTTACCTTTGATCTAAAAAGTGGACCGTCTTCAAACTGCTCAGAGTGACGCGCCTGAGGTCCCAGCACCCGCGGTGGATTAGTAGATGCAAGCTGAGATGGCGGCTGAATTACACCTTGTGATGATAATGCAGAGGGGATTTGAGTGTTGAGAGTTAATGGCATGGGTGGAATATGCTCTCTGGAATTAGGGCTCAAGGCATATTCACGAAGTGGGCTCAAGGTTGCATCAGGGCTAAGCACCTGAAGGGGCGTATGTTGCTCAGGGACATAAAAGCAACCGCTTACAAGTGGCTTGAGAGAGTGCGAGCTTTTATTATACTCGCAAAACACAAAATGAACCGGCGAGGAGCGCTGAACACTCAAGGTGTATACAAAAGTGGGTGAGATGATATCTGGAGCGCCAGATCTGGACGTCAAGTCGCCAACAAGATGTACATTATCTTCATTTTGGATGTTTGCATTCTGTACCATCTCAGTGGCCACAAAGCTATCAACCTCGCGGCGTGACCCACCAGTTACAAAAGTTACGTTAGAGATAGGGTTCGTGGGCGTCACCACTGCTTGAATTCTGAATTTGATCACCGCTACACTCGATGGCAGCTTTAGCATCATTCCGTCTTGAAGATCAACATATTCAACTGGTTTACTATCCGCGCGCGACACACTTGCTAGGCCTGTTTCCTTGTCAAACTCTGCTCTGAGGACGGGGACTCCTATATCTTCATCTTCATCAGGGTGTGCGGTAGCTTCCCGGATGTAGAAACGCTTGGCATTCTCTACTGAAGCGCCGTGTATTTTCCCATTCACTGTGCCCATGATGAGTCAGGACGTCAACTGCCTGTTGTCGCTGCCAGGGTCGTGCAAAGTCATTTTAATTGCTTAAATTTAATGAACATGGAATGTTTCTTGTCTAAACACTCGAAATACATGCTTTATTCTATACATATAATGGTCTAAAGAGGCCAATAGGTTAGCCAAAGCTATGGCGATCGCCCCACTTGAGATACCCAACCCAACAATTCACAGACTTCAGAGCTGAATCTAGCGGTCCAGCTTGGCTAGATACGCATAATCACGCAATTTATGTATCTACAGCCCGAATTCCAAGTGTGAAATTAAAAGTAGATGCAATGCATAGGAATGCGGGTAAGATCTAAGATTGACCCACGTATACAAGCATATCTGAAAAGAATAATTGATTAAATTTACGTTGAAGGGCCATCTCTGCTAGCGCTCTTAAAGTGCCACTAGATAGGGTTAGGAATACACCACCAGGGGACCCGCATACTGATAGCAAACAGCAACGTGGACGATCTTATCGATTGGGGAGAATCAGGTCAGAGTGAGATCCCAGATATCATGGCCGTCAAAAATTACTACAACATCCTATGAAAGAATCTAAATTAAGTTCGCTACTTAAAGCAAAGCGGCAACGGCGGCAAGGACACCAGTGACACCGACGACGCCAGCAGCGTTGCTGGAGGCAGCAGCGGAACCAGAGGCGGCAGCAGAGCCAGAGGCGGCAGCAGAGCTAGCGTGGGAAGAGCCAGAGGCGGCAGCAGAGCTAGCGTGGGAAGAGCCGGAAGCAGCGGCAGAGCCGGAGGCAGCGGCGGAGCTCTGGGCAACGGCAGAGGCGGCGAGAAGGAAGATGGTAGAGAACTGCATTTCGATGACTTGTTAGGAAGGGGGGGGTGCGCCTTTTATAGGCAAACCCCTCCCTGCTGTGGTATGCATCATACGTCATGTATGCGTGTACATATGCTGCTTACCTGCGCCACCCTGCGCGAGGGGTTCAGCAATGATTATGACTGTTTCAACCAGTTTCATAGCGGTATCACAGTGATCATAGATTATACACCACCCACTCGTATACTAATGAGGAAATCTTCCCATCATAGCATATTTTGAATCTGTTGCCACCCCTCATCTGAGGATATAATCGTCAGCTTCCTCCCAGCCAGTGTTATGAAGTCGCCGAATCGGGAGGACGCTTTGTCAGCGATCAACCTGTGCTGTTTTGTCGCGAATCGATGTAATTACTGACCTCGCAGCAGTGTGTTACAACAAAGAGGGCTGAAAAACTGCACTCGAGTGTTTTTCGTTTACTCAATTCACGCGTCAAAAGCCCTTGGTTATCGCATTCCACAGATTTAGAGTAGCAGGTGGCGGTTATTAAAAATAGAAGCAGTATTTGTAGGCGCAGGGTCCCTGCAGTTGCCTTGCATAGCAAGAGAAGGGGGATTTGGCATCCAGCGATAAGTAAAATGCGGCAGTATCAGAAAGACAAGCACATTGGGTACGATAATATTAAAATTGTAAAACTAGATAAAGTGCTAAGTAACTCAAATGGGCTCACAGGAACAGAGCAACAGCACCCCCAACCAGGGCCCCAACAGCTACAGTGCCAAAGCTTGCAGCAACATTTGCGCTGGCGCTGGTGTGCGCACCACTAGTGCTGCTGCTATGAGAACCATGTCCACCAGAGCTGGAATTTGAAGCGGTCGAGTTGGAGGCAGCAGTGCCATTGGAGTGCTCAGGCTTAGACAAGTGGCCAGCGGCAGCAACAGCGGAGATTAGAGTGAAAAACGAGACCTGCATTACTTTAAATTTATTGCCTTTGACTTTTCCGTGTGATTATATACGTCATTTGCGTTTGCCTTGAACTTTAATTTAACATTCAGTAGTCAAACCTTGTTGTCAAGGCCGTGCTTGATACTCCCGATCCGGAATGGGCGGGGCCAAAGAGTACGTGCCTTACATCTAGAACGCCAGATCGTTTCAAGTTATACCAGGTACGCGGGCTCACGCAGGGGGCAGTGGTATGGAGGCGCAGCACGTGACGTGCTGGTTTGTCTGATCTACTTATCTCACAGGTTTTAGACGTCTGTGAGTATTCCGGTTTTGTTTCATCATGCACATATCTGCTTAGCCGGTGAGGAACCTTCTATCAGTGATCAACGCCAAAATCCGCCACCGATGCGGGTCCATGCTGCAAGGGCATACCACAAGACCGTCATGGGGTGTCATATATTCCAGGCTGCTCGGTCGAGATATTTAGCTTGAGAATGTTCAACCCGGTTCATTGGTTTATGCAAAGTGCCTCGACTAACGTCATATGTACAGTCGATGGCGTGCGTACTACTTTACAGCCATTCGTGAAATTAAATTACACAAACTAGTTGATTAGGTACAATCACTTGACAAATTACCAAAGTTTAGTAGCGTCGTATAGGCTCCAACCTTTTGGTGGTGTGCATATACCCCCAAGTGGTTGCTTGTCAGCATCCTCTATACAATCGCTGACATGAGTTGGATGTACGCTGGTGCAGCGTTTGCAACCCTCGCGTACTTTGGCGTGCAAAAGTTACAATCGTTTCTTATTTACCCCTCAAATTTTCCCGAGGATTCTCGCACAGAGGTCGATAACCCTAGCTCTTTTGGCCTCGAGTTTGAAGAACTATGGCTTGAGACCAGCGATAAAGTCAAGCTTCATGCATACTACATCCCCAAACCGGGTGCAAAAGTCACCGTCGTCATGTTTGGACCAAATGCGGGTAATATCGGGCATTCCTTACCCATTGCCCAGATTTTTCATCGCGAGATTAAGACTAATGTTCTCACTGTCAGCTACCGCGGTTATGGGCACTCTACTGGCTCACCTAGCGAACGGGGTCTCAAGATAGACGCTCTTACCGTAGCCAAATATATCAGAGATACGCCTGCCCTGAATGACACGACTGTTGTACTCTATGGGCGGTCTTTAGGGGGCGCAGTGACCATCTACCTGGCCTCCCAGGCCCCAGAGCTCATAAAAGCGGTAATTGTGGAGAATACGTTCCTGAGCATTGTCAAACTCATCCCTTCTGTTCTTCCCCCTGCCAAATATGTGCAATTTCTCGTCAATCAGCGCTGGCCAAGCGAAAAGACTATCCTTGACATGGATCCGAGCTGCAAAGCTTTGTTCCTAAGTGGTGAAAAGGATGAGCTTGTACCTCCTACACATTTCAGAAAACTATTTGAACTTTGCCCTTGCAATGACAAGCAATTTAAATCTTTCCCTAACGGGTATCATAACGATACATGTATCCAGCAGGGGTACTGGCGAGATGTTCACTTCTTCATCGAGCAGTTGACAAGTGTATAAGTCTTGCGAGTCATGTAGAGTTATCAATTGATTATTTATTAAAGATCTCTAGGCAGGAGGGTGTGTGTGGAAACTTGGGATCGTGGCGAGCGCAGCAGCCCAAACATCCACACGCATTCCGACAAGGTCACCAGAATACCACTTGTGGCTGTCAGGAGAACTCGGCCCACCCTTCCCCATGTATGTCTTAAGCACCTTTTCTACAGGGAGGGGCCGGAACCTGCATACCGCCGCATCGATGAACGGAAGAAAATAAGCCGAAAAAAAAACGGTTTTGCGCCAAACTTTTTTGCCAGTAATCAGGTCTTGGTAATTGTCAACGCGTGCATCATCCCATATGATTCGCTATTTATTTAGCATTCCAAAGCCCCCTGCAGGAACATGTAGGTACCGAGTCTTAAATAGCATGTTTCCCTGGAGGCGAGTAAACAGACTAAGCATCCACTGCATGTTTAACATTATTTCCCCTTCCGGCGGCACGCGAGTAAGGCTGCGAGCCCATGATGTTTACAATTAACCCACTTTGTGTGCCATTTAAACCTACGCAATTGTACGCTGAGGAGGCTAGCACTATGCCTCTCACCATATACCCCTCGTTCCTGGATATTGTGAGTACCTGTCCATTCTGAGACATACCTTGCATATATGTATGGTCCTTAGTTACTGCTATTTGGTGTGGTGTACCCACTTTCTCTGACATGCCTCACACTATTGGCTATACATAGTACTTTATAAGTGAAAATTAAATATTGACTTGTTTCCAACCTGGAGAGCCAGTGTCGTTTGCCCGTATCATTCGCTTTTTTAACGCGATAAGTCCAGAAAATATTAGATCCAACCTGCATGATGAGACTCAAAGGCAGCGACCATCTGAGACATTTAGGTAAATAACTTACAAAAGTGAGATACACCGCATCAGTAAATACATATACACAGACCCTTGGGATGCCTGAACAGTTCAGCGAGTCTGAAAGTAACGAGGAGCCATGGCCTCAAGCTCCGGACTCTCTCAAACATGATGAATACATCCAGTCCTATTTTCAGACATCCGCTAATTCTATCCCCCAAGTGCCCGCAAATCAGGAAGAGCAATCTTATGAAGCAAGAATGTATCAACAACAGCCTTCGGAGCCTTTTGAAATGGAGTATCCATTCCCCAACCAAGGTTATTTTGTACCCACTGAGACCGACTTTGCACAAACATATCCTCAACCGGTCTACAAAGTCACAAAATCTAGGACAGGCTCTTTAAGGCACATGCCTAGTCGGGGAAATCTATATATCCCGCCTCACAATGCGTTCATACCGACCACTGCTACACCTCCCGGTTCGGGAGGAATGCCTGGACCCGTAGTATCTACCGGTATGACCCCACATGATGTACAGCAATGGCAGGAGGTTAAGCCTGAAAGATCGTCTCCTTCATCGCCACCTCCGCAAGTTGTAAAGCCGCGTGCATCGCGGGCCCGCTTAGCTCGCGATACCCAGGGAGGCCCCGTTGCTCGAGCAAAATTTAGTCTAGAGGAAGATGCAAAGATCCTCAAGCTCCGCTTTACTGACGGGCTCGGGTGGAGCGTTATTGCCGGTAAGTACATGCCGCATCGTAGCGAGAAAGGACTGCAGGTACATTACAGCGTGTCATTGAAAGACCAGGTAGAAAGTTATAATCGCGAATGGACCCCAGAAGAAGATCGTGAGCTCATTAGGCTAGTCGGTGAACATCAAAGGGCAATGTGGACGGTCATCTCAAAGCGGTTCGGTAACGGTAGTGTTGCACCGACCGCTTGCTTTGTGAGGCACCGTTTATTGATGAGACGCGATGAGGATGAGCTTGAGGCAAGTGTACAAGCATTCAAAGCAGCTAATCGCTCTTGAGACCCAAAAGCGTGTTTAATTTATGTATAAGGTATTGTTATATTTCAGAGGTAAAAATTTGGGATTGTGCGAGGACTGTCTGGGTGAAATTTCATATTGTGGATTTCAATTGCCAATTTCTCAAAGCCGACTGAAAATTAAGCTGGGCTTTTTTTTTTTTTCCAGTACTCTCTACTTTTTTTTGCAAACAGGTCATGGTGCGCGATATCCTCGCTCGAGATAACCCTTACCCTATTCGTTTATTAACGCGAATTCGCCACGTCTCGATCTTTTTCAATGGAGTTTGTCAAAACCCCGAAAGCGGCGCCTCCGCCACCCGCCAGTAAGGCTACTGGTGTGCAGACCACCGCTTTTCCAGGTATCAAAAACGGTACTCTAGTTGCAGAGGGCCCCGGCGCGAAGTCTTTCAGTAACATGCTTCTGCTTGGCTTCCTCCTTGGCGCGCCCTACTTTGTGTCTCGCAAGGTAGGTGGCGGTTTTTACACTTTTTGCTTCTTTGCCATTATTTTTGCTATTCCTATTCTTATGGCATACTGGACTTTTGCCTCCAATTTCAGCCCTCGTATCAATGACAAGTGCGAGTTGCCCAATCGTGGAATTGACCACTATCTTGAGTTTAAGGATAAGGCTCTCCGTCAAAAGTACCCCAACAAGATCCCTATGGACGTTTTTTATGAGGCCTACTTTGAGGGCAAGGTCGATTTCAAGGGCGACCCACTCGACGTCATGGAGGAGCGCCATGACTGGGCCAAGTTCACTTTTACCCGCAGTCTCTTTAAGTTCTTTTTGTTTGGTATGATGCCTGAAGTTATTATGCACTCTCGTTCTCAGGATGAGGAGCAAGTCCGCGATCATTACGACCGCGGTGATGATTTCTACAGCTGGTTCTTGGGCCCTCGTATGATTTACACTTCTGGTGTTATCAGTGACCCCAATTTGGAAGAGTCTTTGGAGCAGCTCCAGGATAATAAATTGCGCATCGTTGCCGAGAAGGTTGGTGTTGAAAAGGGTGACCTCTGTCTTGATATTGGTTGTGGTTGGGGTACTCTTACCCGCTATTTCTCCAAGGTTTATGGCGCCCACGTCACCGGTATTACCCTGGGTCGCAATCAGGCCAAATATGGTAATGGTAACCTTGAGAAGGACGGTATCCCTCAGTCTCAGAGCCGCATTGTGTGCTGTGATTACCGCGATGCCCCCGTTCCTCCCCAAAAGTACAAGCGCATCACTGCATTGGAGATGAGTGAGCACGTTGGTGTTCGGAATTTCTCCTCCTTCTTGCAGCAGTGCTATGATATGCTCGATGATGATGGAGTTTTCTTTTTGCAATACAGCGGTATCCGTAAGTCTTGGCAATACGAGGATCTTATCTGGGGTCTTTTCATGAACAAGTACATCTTCCCTGGTGCTGATGCCTCTACTCCTCTCGGTTGGACCGTTGACAAGCTTGAGGGAACTGGCTTTGAAATCACTAGCATCGATACTATTGGTACCCATTACAGTAGCACTTTGTGGCACTGGTATCGCAACTGGATGGCAAACAAGGATAAGGTCATTGCCAAGTATGGTGACAAGTGGTTCCGTATTTGGGCCTACTTTTTGTCCTCCTCTACCATCATTTCTCGTCAGGGCTCTGCTACTTGTTATCAGATCACTATGCGCAAGAACTTGAATTCTGTTCACCGTGCCGAGTACATCCATACCCAGGGTGGTCTTCAGTACCCATTGAAGAGCCATGCCAAGGACCAAAAATGGACTAATGAATAAAAATTTCTAATATGTATAGATAGATAGATTACATCTATTGCACAAGTGCGTGTGTTTGGACCTATTTATTCCGAGGGGGGGTTTTCGGCCGGATCAGATCGATTTCGGGGTCCACTGGCACGCAAGATCTAGACATGTAGTCTTGAGGCTCCAGATTTTGCAGCATTGTATCTGGAGTGATCATAACCCAGCCTTTGCGTAGGCGTACAGGCAAGTGCTCGGGGCTATAGAATGGCAAGATGTGTACGCGTCTGTTCATGCTGGTAAACCGCTCAACCACTTGATAGATTTGCTCAGGGACCACATTTGGGCGTGTAGTGGGTGATTCAAGAACCACATCTGTGTCAACGTTGCAGTGAATGAGGTGGCCATCGTCACTGCGACGCAATGTACCCTTGAGCCCCATAAAGCAGTGCCATGTTGTCGGTTTGAACACGAGATTTCGTGTTTCAGCAGTTTCCTGGATACTAAACACTGAGTTTTGAGAGCTGATTGCAAATACAATATCCTCACTACGGCGATAACCCCATTTATCGAGTAGCTCGCGGCCCTCATCCAACTTCCATGACGGGACCCACAGGTACAGAATACTGGGCCGAGGACCTAGCTTCTCTATCGGCAACTTTGCGAGCTCGTCTTTGTTGAATTCATTTGTACACCCTCCGATCATAATCACGTCAAACTGGACTCGTGAGCTGGTGAGATCTTTAAGCACTTGAGGCATGTCCTCGGGACGGCAATTCCTACAGACAATGGGGCTAGCATATTTCAAGTTGTGCTTCTCTTTAAGCTCTTGAAGCTTCTGCAGCTTGGGATACCCCTTATAAGTATCACCTGTGTTGGTGATGTGCTCTTGAGGATACATGCCAGTGCTGTGGTAGTAGCCGCTATAATCATTTCCAAAATTCGGCTTGGCAATTGTAGCCTTGAGTTCGCTGTTTGTTACTGTGACTCGGTTAAGAGGCATACTAATTGAGCGCATGGGCCGCCTTATATACACCATGTGGGTCCCTCTGCGGGTCGGGTGGTATGTGACGACCGTGTCATTCTGTGAATGGAATAGTCTATTTTGTAGATTTTGGGGGGGAGGCTGAGGGATTTTACAAGTGCAAGTATGGGGGGTTGAGCGGCAAAACACGTTGACTATCATTTAAAGTCTCTGTCACAAAATGTCACTCCAACGTGGTTTTCTCAACGTGTTTTGCTCAACTAGCCAAGACCTTGTTTTTCCTAGTTTGATGGGTTAGCATGTCTGTAATAGTACCTTGGTCTGTGCCTTCGAAATCTGTCGCCCGTGTTCACTGCCAATATGTGGTTAATCGATCCCAAACATCTCTGAAATTACGCGTGCGCTTGTCTACGTGAGTTTAACAATAACACTTCTGTTCATAGCTGTGTATGGCCTTTTTACCCTGTATCCTCTAAATGTATCCTTGACACACTAGCTAAATAGCATGCACATCTTGAATGGTCCACACCCTAGAGGCATCTATACTCGAACAAAATTGGGCAGTGGAGAGTTTGCATACGCATTAAACCACTAATACTAAATATCTACTCCGAAACCAGAGAAGGGTCCTTGTGCTGATGATGGTATCATAGCTGTATGTCAATCGGCCAAGGTGAAACATATATCAAGTACAAAACAGGTAGAAACTCACGTCCGAGTGTGATCATAAACAATGATACTGTTGTAACAATGCTACTGTTATGCCAGTGGCCTCAATTGAGCCCCTGGAGGCACCTTGTGAGGACCGCTTTTGTGTGTATGCGGACTGTGTGCAACAACCTCATTGAGAAAGATACACACCACAAAGATAAACCACAGTGAGGTAGGTGGATGTGAGTCTCGACACTGCCAAAAACACACACAAGCGAGTTTTTTGCAAGGATACAGAATAGATCTATATAGGGGGGTAGCCATGTAAACAGCTAGTTTGGCTGCTGGGGTTCACATAATTCTTTATAAAGTTTTAACCACCAATGGGCCGTCCTAATAGTTTCATCACAAACTCGTAGATTGTCCAGAAAAAGCGAATCACCAGCAATGGAACTACGATCATTAGCCACACAGTTCCAAAGTACACCACTCCCAAGACCGCAAGGGGCAACCATACTAAAAAGCCAATAATTCCTTCCATTGTGCAAAATGTGGGGTATGCGAGAGTCCTAAATTTAGGTTTAGCAACCCCTCATGTCTCGCTTAACCCCTCGCTAGGGGCTAGATGTGTTATAATGCAGAGGATGGCTTTTGGATCGAGATTTTCGCGATTGCATAGAGAGGATGAAAAAATTCACTGAAAAAATTCACTAGAATCGTGCCCACCGGCAGCGCAATTTGCCCACTCCTACCCCCTTTTCTCTGGTTTCCGCCACCACCTTAAGATCCCATTTTTAAGACCCCCCCCCCCTTTCAATGTGGTCCAAGTCAGAACAACTACCAGTTAGTGATTTGGACAACGCGCATTTCAAACAAAAGAAAATGAATCGCGTCTTCACTCCCCGTATCATTCGTGGAGTTCTAGGTGTCTGTGTGGGGCTGGGGCTTTTGTGGATGCTGCTGCAGTACAACGGCACCGCCGTTTCCACCCACCGCGCCAAAGTTCCTTCCGTGGCAAGCTCGGTTGATTCTTTTGCATGTGCGAAATCATTCGATGGTAAGAAACCAGTCACTCAGTATGTTGTCATGATCGATGCTGGGTCCTCAGGCTCGCGTGTTCATGTCTATGAGTTCAACAACTGTCTCGAGATGCCACGTCTCGTTAAGGAGGAGTTCAAGATGCTCGAGCCTGGGCTGTCAAGCTTTGCAAATGACCCTGATGCTGCAGCAAAGTCTCTGGATCCTCTTCTTGAGCTTGCGGTCGCCACTGTCCCTGAAGATATGCGCAAATGCACACCTATTGCAGTGAAGGCCACTGCAGGTCTTCGTAAACTAGGAGAAGAGGGGTCGCAAGTTATCTTGGACGCAGTAACCAAACACATCAATGAAAAGTACCCATTTGCCCTTATCGAGGACGGCGTAGTGATTATGCCCGGCGAAGAGGAGGGCGTTTACGCATGGGTTACTGCTAATTACCTGCTGGGCAACATTGGTACGCCCGCAAAGACCCCCACTGTTGCTGTGTTTGATTTGGGCGGTGGAAGTACTCAGATTGTCTTTGAGCCTACCTTTACAGACGGCTCAGAGCTCAGTGCTGGCGATCACCGCTACGAGATGAGCTTTGGTGGACGCAATTTCATTCTTTATCAACATTCGTACCTGGGGTATGGCCTTAATGAAGCGACCAGCAAAATCAATGCGCTCATTGCCGAAACTGAAGGTGGTGGTGAGAGCATTGTATCTCCCTGCCTGCCCCCTAACAGCAGTTGGAAGGTTAAAACGAGCATTCGCGATGGTACCACTAAAGTGGAAGGCCCCGTTATGGTCGAGAAAGAGATTGAGTTCACGGGCCCTCAAGTGGCTAGTCCTCTGCAGTGCCGTTACTTGGCAGAAAAAATTCTCGAGAAGGATGCCCCATGCGCGAATCCTCCGTGTGCATTCAGTGGTATTCACCAGCCTAAGCTGTTTGATGCGTTCCCTCGTGATAGCGATCTGTATGTTTTCAGCTTCTTTTACGACCGCACTTTCCCGCTTGGTATGCCCAGCACTTTTAGCCTTGGCGACCTCAAGGATCTCACCAACAACGTATGTGCAGGAAGCGATGCATATAGTGCTTTCTCTGGCGTTGAGGGTGCTGTCGATACCCTCAAAAAGAACCCGCAATGGTGCTTGCATCTCAACTACATGTACTCGTTGTTACGTACCGGATATGATATCCACTCCAATCGCGAGGTACGCATTGCCAAGAAGATCAACAATAATGAACTTGGATGGTGCTTGGGAGCGAGCTTGCCGCTCTTGGATGGTAACAACTGGAAGTGCAAGGCCTTTTAAGCCAGTATCGATCTCACTCACAAGTCACTGATGATATCTTTATAAAATACATAATACAATAGAATTATTCGAGCCCACAGTCCACTACTCTATTTTTTTTTTTTCTTGTCACCGTATCCAACCGAATTGGTCACATATTATCTCAGCCCCCATTGTGAAAGATTGAGATAACCTAAGCGAAAACCTTTCATCATGACAGACCTTTCAGGCGACGTCCAAAACTTGAGTATCGAGGGGGAGCAACCCGTTAAGAAGGCTTACGTGCCTCCTCACCGCATTAATAGCAAGTCTTATGCCCCCCCTCGCCCTGTTGAGCGCGAGCCCCGTTCCTTTGGCGGATACGGCCGTGACCGCTTCTCCCGCGGACCCCGCGGCGGCATGGGCCGCCAGGGCGCCAATGGATACGGTCAGTGGACCCGCGAAGGCGTACACGTTCCTGCCGCGCGTGACGCTCAAATTGAGTTCCAGTTGTTTGGCGCCCCTGAGGAGGAGCACCAGAGCACTGGTATCAACTTTGATAACTACGACGATATTCCCGTCGAGGCTAACGGTGATGAAGTCCCCGAGCCTGTCAACAAGTTTGAGAGCCCTCCTATCGCTCCATTGCTTCTTGAGAACATCGAGTTGGCCCGCTACACCCGCCCCACACCTGTTCAAAAGTACTCCATTCCCATCATTGCTGCCCAACGTGATTTGATGGCGTGCGCTCAGACCGGTTCCGGTAAGACTGGTGGCTTTTTGTTCCCCATCTTGTCCGAACTCTTCCTCAAGGGACCTAACAGAAGCCGTGTCCCTACAAAGCCCGGCGTGGCCTACCCACAGGCGCTTGTTTTGGCTCCTACCCGTGAACTTGTTTCTCAGATTCATGATGAGGCTAAGAAGTTTGCTTACCGTAGTTGGGTCCGCCCCTGTGTTGTCTATGGTGGTGCTGATATGCGTCAACAGCTTTACGATGTCCGCCGTGGGTGCAACCTCTTGATCGCCACTCCTGGTCGTCTTGTCGATATGCTTGACCGTGGTGCCATCTCTCTCGGAAACATCCAGTACCTTGTTCTCGATGAGGCTGACCGCATGTTGGATATGGGTTTCGAGCCTCAAATCCGTCGTATCGTCGAAGGCGAGGCCATGCCCTCTGTCGAAGACCGCCAGACCCTCATGTTCAGTGCCACATTCCCCGATGAGATCCAGCACTTGGCTCAGGATTTCCTCAAGAGTTATGTCTACTTGACTGTCGGCCGTGTTGGTTCCACAAGTGAGAACATCACTCAAAAAATCGAGTACGTTGAGGATGAGCACAAGCGTAGCTTCCTCTTGGATATCCTTGGCAGCACTCCCTCTGGCCTTGTGCTTGTCTTTGTAGAGACCAAGCGTATGGCTGATTATTTGAGCGACTTCTTGATGCAGCAGCGTATTGCTGCCACCAGCATTCACGGTGACCGTACTCAATATGAGCGTGAGCACGCCTTGAGCACCTTCCGCACCGGTAAAACTCCCATTTTGGTTGCTACCGCTGTCGCTGCTCGTGGTCTTGATATCCCCAATGTCACTCATGTTATCAATTATGATTTACCCACTGATATCGATGACTATGTTCACCGCATTGGTCGTACTGGCCGTGCCGGTAACACTGGTATCGCCACTGCTTTCTTCAATCGTGGCAACAGTGGTGTCGCTCGCCAGCTTCTTGACATTTTGAAGGAGGCGAACCAGGAGGTTCCCGCTTTCCTCGAGGATGCTGCTCGTTCGAGCCACACTGGACGTGGACGTGGAGGTGGCCGTGGTCGCTTCCAGAGCCGTGATTTCCGTCGCTCTGGCGGCGGTGGTGGTGGCTACGGCGGTGGTTATGGCGGTGGAGGCGCCTGGTAAACCTGCTTTGCAGAGTATTACTTGATCACTTGAAAGAGACCCGGATAGGGAATGAAAAAAGAGCGATTAATGCTCGTATTTATTTTCACTCACATTTGTGAGCAAGTAATTTAATTTTGACGATTGTCATCATAGAATCAATAATGTTCGCTATTTAGATGGATGGGGTCACGTCTACCTCGTAGATCGCCCAACTCGTATATTATTAGCAACGGGTAGATGTGAGCGGTATATGCTCTTTGTAGGTCCAGTGTAGGCCCACTAATTAGTGTGTGTTTGTATCGAAGATATAGACATATACATGAAGGTCTACGGTCAGATTGGCTTCTAGCAGGTTGGATACAAGTACCAACCGCTCTAGTGCTGTTTATAAAAGTAGCCGTAACCTTTCACTGCCAGAATTAATAATTTATATCATTTAGCCGTCCTTTTACTTTTCTGAGACGGGCTCTGGGTCTGGGTCTGGGTCTGGCACTGGCACTGACACTGGCACTGGCTCTGGAACTGGAACTGGAACTGGAACTGCACTGGCACCGGCACCGGCTCTGACTCTGGCACTGACTCTGGCACTGACTCTGCACTGGCTCTGGCACTGGCTCTGACACCGGCACCGGCTCTGGCTCTGGAACTGGCACTGGCACTGGCACTGGCACTGGCACTGACTCTGGCACTGGCACTGGCACTAGCTCTGGCACTGACACTGGCACTGGCACTGACTCTGACTCTGGCACTGACTTGTGGCAAACCCCTATAGACACACCTGTTGAGACGGAAAACCTCCGGTTAATGATGCCGACCCCGAATGCATCTGCTTATCTTGATGCATTTGGATGCCTCGGTTCAGTACCATATATGCAGGCCTATGTATCACCCGTCTAGAGGATTTTAGCGATAAAATAGTGGGATATTCCTAGCTACAGGCACTTGTACGAACCGGTTCTAGACCTGAAACAGGTACCGGCTACTTTAGCCGGTATTGTTCACTAGCCACACACTATAAAAACACTATCTATCGCTACTATGACCGACGCTAATAATCCAGAAAATAAGAAAGTAGATGCTGTAGAGAGTTTTTGGATGTGGCTCTTGTGTGCATGTGGATGTTTTCGTAGCTTATCGATGGATTCTTTATCTGCGCTCATGTGTACCCTGTGAATATGTGATACCTCCTGTGCCTATATGTATGTACTACGTACACTACGTATATTATCAACTGTTGACACACTCAGTGCCGGGAACCTCGTTCCTCAGCCCCCTGCAGCTCCTGTGCTCGCTAGTCATGTATGGTTTGTAATCTCGGAAATCCACCAAAATGTGGGTCCGGCACGGGGGACAAACGTCTGCATGAGGCAGGGTCACATGATCACATACGAGCAATAAATCAGTTCACGAGGTGCACACCAAAGTTGAAATCTAGATGTGTGTGGGAAACTAATCAATAAGGGCTCCACGCACGTTCAGCAACACAGTTTCACTCTATACATGTACATACATCTGCACTTGATGATTTGAAATCCTGCTTCCCGAGAAACTATTACTACTACCGCAACCTCACACGCCAGGTCACGTGCACACATGTATAGATACCGGCTGGCCCCTCGAATTCATCTAAGAAACATGGGTCAAATCGTGAATGGAAAGTGGGAGCAGAATCCTCCCGAGGTGCTGCCAGCTACAACACCTTTTGCAAACTGGTTGACCAAGGACGGTTCCAACGGACCCCAAGGCCAACAGGGATTCAAGGCTGAGGCTGGTCGTTACCATCTCTACTTGAACTTGGGGTGCCCCTTTGCACACCGTGCGCACATTGCACGTGCACTCAAGGGCCTCGATAACTTGATTGACATCTCAATCACTGATCCTGCTCGTACTGACCCCGATTTTGGCTGGAGCTTCGCCAAGGGCTTCCCCCGCGCCACTGGCGACAAATTGTTCCCTCAACACAAGAATATATGGGAGGTTTATGTCAGAGCCAGCCCCAATGCTACTGCTCGTGCTTCTGTACCCGTGCTTTACGACTCCAAGACTGACAAGATCGTTAGTGCCGAGAGCGCGGATATTCTTCGCCAGCTCAACAATGCCTTTGATGGATTAGGCGGTAATGATCTTGATCTGTACCCTGAAAATTTACGTTCTGCTATTGACTCTACCAACGATCATATTCAAAAGGATATTAGCCCTTATCTTTATGCTCTTCGTGCTGGAGATAAAGAAAAGGTGGCGAGTGCTTCCAAGATTCTTGTAGAGCAGCTGGACGAGCTTGACAAGCGTCTCGCAAAGCAGAAATGGTTTGCAGGATCCCAATTGACCGAGAGCGATGTGCGTGCCTTTGTGGTGTTGTTGCGTCTCGATTTGTTTGGTGCTGATACAGGCTTTAAGCGCCTCACTTCGTGGCCAAACGTGTTTGAGTGGCTCAAGGAGTTTTACCAACTTCCTGGGGTTGCTGATACAGTAGATATTGCTCACATCTACGCCATTGCTTTGGGCCATGAGAAAGCCAAGCAGTTTGAAACTGATCCCAGCAAGTACGGCTACACCGACGCCATCAAGGAGAGAAAGTAGAATGTAGTTTACATATGAGTTTTTAACCGATCTAATCTAAACAGGGGCTCATATTCGTCACCTGATCTATGTAGTCACCGGTTTGTAGTCACCTCAGTAATCATTAGCGACTTGACTCATTATGGCCCAGCAAGAGGTGGTAATTGTTGGCGCTGGTATCATTGGCCTTTATACGGCATTGATTTTGCAGCGCACCGGCGAATACAAGATCAATATAGTGGCTAAACATATGCCAGGCGATATTTCCATTGACTACACGTCTCCATTTGCCGGCGGTAACTTTTCGGGTATCAGCGGTGACGATAAGGACTCTCTCGAGTTCGACCGCCTTTCTTACCCTGAGCTCAATAGGTTGGAACGTGAATATGGGCTCGAGGCAGGGCTCGCAAAGTTGCCCATCTATGAGTTTAGCCAGTACCCGCCCAATGACAAGAAGCTGGATAGTTTGAAAGAGTATGTGGAGGACTTTGAGTATGTAAAAGACCCGGAATTTTTGGCTAAAAGGGGGGCTAAATACGGCTACAAATTCACCACCTTCAATTTCAATTCGCCCTTTTTCCTTAAATGGCTTTATCGCCACCTTGTTGACTTGGGTGTGGAGTTCACTCGTCGCGAATTGTCGTCTCTTGAGCAGGCGTTTGGTCCAAACACGAGTGTTGTTTTCAATTGTACCGGGGTTTTAGCCAGCAGGCTCACCGGTGACACTAAAACATACCCCATCCGTGGTCAAGTACTCGTGGTCAAGGCACCTCACGTCCAATGCAATATGGGAGACTTGGATGGTAATGGACCCCCCACGTATATCATCCCACGCCCCAATTCCGGGGGACGCATAATTCTGGGGGGATTCTATCAAAAGGGCAATTGGACTGGTGATACTTTTGGACCAGCAACAAAGTCAATTCTCGACCGTACTACCCGCCTCATGCCTGAAATTCTCGAGCACCCGATCGAGATCATAGAGGAACGTGCGGGGTTAAGGCCGGGACGAGAAGGTGGGCCCCGTATCGAGAAGGAATATATCAATGGGAAGCTAGTGATCCATAACTATGGCGCTGCAGGAACCGGCTATCAAAGTGGCATCGGAATGTGCCTCAAGGCTATCGACTTGTTCACTCCCAAACCCCATCTGTAGAAGTTGGGGAATCGCGCATGAAGATGGCGTCATGCAGACCATTAGGGCTTTTGGGAATTTTTTTTTCGCATGAGCCGAAGCGAGCTCTACAACAGTTCTTGGCAACCTTAGATGACTGTATATGTAGGAATTGATCGTAGGAATTGATCTATAGTTGAAAGGAGCCTATCCCGTGTTTACATTCTATATTCAGAACTGTCTCAATAGTGAAACATGAGTGCGCTGATCACATGCACGAGTCGCCAGGCTTATCATCGGCGATGAGAGTGGGTAACTAGCCATCCAACTGCCTAAATCTCCTTGAAATGTGAGGGCGATAGATCATACATTAATCCGGTATCTATAATTTATGCAATATGGACCGTTTTGCTCGTACCGGTAGATATTGGATTTGCCGCCCCCCACCGGCCGAGCTGCACGGTGAGAGAAATTGGGGTACCATGAAATGTGCGTTTAAGGGTACACTTGGTAGATAACATCATGGCGGCCACTGATTGCGACCAAATTGCCTGGACTATTAGTAAATCATAACTGGGGGATAGTGGTCGAATCAGCTTGTACAATCAACGTTAATTAGGAGACGGGAGCTGAAGCGTCATTGAATATGCAATGCAGTTACTAACGCATTTACATACTACCTCGCAGGAGTGAAAAAGCCCCAAAGAGGCCAGCAAGGGGATACCTCAAAGGAGCCAGCTGTGCAATCACACCTTCTAGATCATCCTTTATGCTTGTACCAGAAAATCTCCTCAAGTCGCCTCCAAACCGTCCAATGATCGCTGCCCATGGTCTGTTCCTGAAAGGAGAAAGCTCACGCATGCATAAAAGTAGGGTAACCGCACGTATTAGTGCATGATTTTTTTCCCTGGCTCCCTTAAAGACGATCGTGATCATCTTGAAGGAGTCTTTTTATGGAAGGTGAGAAAAAACAAGTAGACGCGCCCTATGAGGTCACTATTGGCTCATCCGAGAAGGAGAAGGAGAGAGTTGTAAACCAGTGGGGTGAAGAGCCCAATGAAGAGGAATTGCAAACCCTCCGTAAAGTAGCTGGAAAGCTTCCTATCGCCGCTTTTTTGGTCGCTATTGTTGAGTTGGCTGAGCGGTTCACCTACTATGGTTTGTCTGGTGTCTTTCAGAATTATATGTCTCTTGACCGTGGCAACAAGTTGCAGAATGGTGCTCTGGGATGGGGCCACTCCACTGCCACCGCTTTGTCGAACTTTTTCCAGTTTTGGTGTTATATTACTCCCGTAGGCATGGCTATTTTGGCCGATATGAAACTTGGTCGCTACAATACCATTATGCTTTCCTCGTTTATCTATGTTCTCGGTAACATTATCCTTCTTTGTACCTCCATCCCTTCGGCCCTTTCAGGCAACCCTCCCACTGCCGGCCGTGCTGGTCTCGTTGTTGCTATGATTGTGATTGGTGTTGGTACGGGTGGCATCAAAAGTAACGTCGCTCCTCTTATTGCCGACCAGTATCAGCCCAATCGCCCCTTTTTGAAGACCCTCAAGAGCGGTGAGCGTGTAATTGTTGATCCTAGTACCACTGTTCAGCGTATTTTCATGATGTTTTACTGGTGTATCAATCTGGGATCTCTTTCGGCCATTGCCACCACTGAGCTTGAGAAGAACGTTGATTTCTGGGCCGCTTATTTGCTCCCTGTCGCTTTCTTCTTTATTGCCATTGTCGTTTTGTTCATTGGTCGCAATCGCTACATTCGCCGTCCTCCCACCGGATCTCCCATTCCTGATGCTGCCAAGATTGTTTTCCTTACTGTCATCAATGGTCTCAAGGGAAAGAAGGGTATCAAGAGTAAGAATGATCACTTGATCAAGGCTTTTACCTACGATGTTGCTCGCCCTGAGGTTCGTGCTCATAACGGCCTGAGCCCCGTGCCTTGGGACAACAAGTTTGTTGATCAGGTTTACCGTACCATGGTTGCTTGCAAGGTTTTCCTTTTTTACCCTATTTACTGGGTTGTTTACTCTCAGATGTTGAACAATTTTATTTCCCAGGCTGGTACTATGGAAACTCACAAGATCCCTAATGACATTATGCAAAACATTGACCCCATTGCTTTGATCATTTTCATCCCTATCATGGACCGCTTTATTTACCCCGGTCTTCGCAAGTGCGGCATTCAGATGCTTCCCATGACCCGTATTTTCTGGGGCTTCATTTTCGGAGCTGGTGCTATGGCTTACGCCGCTGGTGTGCAAAAGATGATTTACAAGGCTGGTCCTTGTTATGATCAACCTCTTGCTTGCCCTGCTGCCGGCCCTGACCAGAACATTCCCAACCATGTCCACGTCGCTGTCCAGACCCCTGCCTATGTACTCATCGCCTTTAGTGAGATCTTTGCCTCCATCACTGGTCTTGAGTACGCTTACACCAAGGCCCCAGCCACCATGAAGTCATTGGTTATGAGTCTTTTCCTCTTCACCAACGCTTTTGGCTCCATCTTGGGTATTTGTATTTCTTCAACTGCTGTTGACCCCAAGCTGTTGCCCATGTACTGGTGCTTGGCTATCGCTGCTGCTGTCGCGGGTGTTTTGTTTTGGATCTTTTACGGCAAGTACAACAAGGTCGAAGAGGAATACAACGCAGCTCAGCGTGACGACGAAGACGACCTCGCCAAGAAAGAGCTCGAGTACGAGAGCCACGCTGCTGGTGGTCATGCCATTGGCGACAACCTCGCACCCATGTTGAGTGCTGTGAGCCACCTCGGTGGAGCTAGCCAACACCGCTCAGGCCTTGCTCCTGTGACCAGCGCTGGCTCCAGATATGATTCTGCTCACCCCAAAGCTGCTCAGAACCTTATGTGATTAGTTTATTACCTCTTTAATTTATTGGTTAATTTTGTTATTCGCGTAGTTATATTCGACCTGTGCGATTTAATCATCTGCACTTTAATCATCTAATCGGCCTTAAGACCCCTCACCATGGGTGCCTGTGTCCTCTAGTAATCACCATGTCCTTCAACCCATACGGAAGCAGTAGCGGCGGGTCCACACTGGCAATTGCCGGGAGCGATTTTGTAGTACTAGCTGGTGATACACGCCACTCGACTGATTATAATATCGACTCGCGTTGTGAGTCCCAGATCTTTGAGCTTGGCGATGGGATGCTCATGGCTGCCAACGGGTTCAGCGCCGATGCTCGTGCGTTGATTGATGACGTGCGCACTACTGTAAAATGGTACCACCACCGTCACGGAAAACCGCTGGTAATTAATTCAGCGGCTCGAAGCGTCATGCATTCTCTTTACAACCGCCGGTTCATGCCATATTATGTGAACCCGATTCTCGTGGGAATGGCCCCCGATGGAACCGGTGCTTGTTATTCTTTTGATCCGATTGGATCTTATGAGCGGGAGGCTTCACGTGCGGGCGGTCATGCTTCACAGCTACTTGTACCATTTCTTGACTCCCAGGTGAGGGCTGCTAACCAGAGTGACCCCAGCACTGGTGTGCCACTCAAACCCCATCAACTCACAAAGGAAAAGGCATTGAAGCTCGTCAAAGATGCATTCACTGGCGCCGCCGAGCGCCAAATCCAAGTAGGAGACACCCTCGAGATTGTCATCTTAACAAAGGAAGGAAAGGAACGCCACGAGTATCCGTTGCGTAGGGATTAAAACACACGTAAATTAGGTTTTTTAAATTATGTTAAATCATATGCTAATCTTTGAGAATTTCACCTCTCAGCCAAAGTTCTAGCTCTGCAAGATCATGGAAGCGTGAGTGTAGACCTTTGGTCTCGCCTTCGTAGATTTCTTGGAGATCAAAGGGTGAGTTGACTGTGATTTTGATATCATCGAATCGATATACTTTGGGAGGACACTCGACTAGAAGGTCTATTGGCGTTTTGGGCTCTTGTAGCGGTTCAGGCTGGGGCACAACTCTACCGGGAAGCATCATTTCAATAAGTTTCTTGACTCGAGTCTCAGCTGTGGATTGCTGTATATGCGCCAGAACCGGCTTCAAAAGCGGCATCTGTGAAGAGGGGCGGTGCTTTTTAGAGTCAAGTGGTGGTGGTGTTGAGTGGTTGACTTTCAAGTTTGCTGCATGGCGTTGATTGAGCAGCAAATGGAGTGCGTTACAAATAACATTAGCAAGAACTAGTGTATTTGGAGTATCAGCTAAACTGGCGGCATCAACGCAGCTAATTTCGACAATGTATTCATAAAGCTGGCAGACAATGCTATTATCGGTAAGGGTGACGCGATGTTCAGCCAGTGTACGGGCTTCTTGAAGCAGATAATAGAAAAGTTCATCCTCAAATAGATGATGGCGTGCAATTTTGATGGCAGAGTCTGATTCGCATGTGGCAAAGGCCCGGCCCTCGACCTTGTCATTTCTGTGCACAGTAACACAGACTACTTTTCCTGAAGATTTTGAATCTGGCAAAAACTCGAGGCTACCATCACTGGCACGTTCCACGCTTCCTAGTCCTGGTTTAATATATTTTGAGCCAGAGTCACGATAGCCATATTTGATTCTGAGGTTCCGTTTTTGTTTAAATATGACTTCTCCTTGCTTCATTGTCTCCCATGTTTGTTGCCAAAACTTTTGCTCCTTGTCGGTCTCGACTTGTAGCCTTTCTAGGGCGCTTTCAAGCTTTGATGCAGAATCGTCCAGTGCCATCAACTTCCAGCCATAGGCCGGGTCACCACGCGTCTCACTTAGAGTAGGCATAACACTGGATGTAGATATCGTATCACCGCTTAAAGTACCAATGGGTATTTGCCCCTTCAACATTGGAGACATTGAAGAAGCACCCGCTTGGGGACGCAAGCATGACACCAGGAGGCTTACAAAATCGAGAGAAAGCGCACTCTCGTTTAATGCTGAGCGGATCTTTGTCGATAATAATGCCCTCTGTTCGTCGAATGCCTGCGATTCTGTAAGATCCTCATCATCCTCCGGGGGCGGAGTACCTGCCATCTCTTCGATCTCTTTTTCGAGCCCCTGCTCAGTGATATCACTAAAGGAGCCTCTTTCCTGGGTTATACGGGTAATTTGCTCGCTCAAAGTAGCATCTTTATTCGATTTAGGTTTTTCAACTGGGTCCAGCGACAGCTCCATTGAATTGTGGCGGCGCCACAGGTTTGGGCTTTTGGGATGCTGCTGCCAAAGCCTGGCACAGCGAAGGCCCAGGGAGTTGAAATTGGGTGACGCGCAAGGGGACGGAGAGGTCAATAATGCCTCCAAGGTTTAGGTCGTTGCTAGATAGATGTTGAAACCCCCAGTTTAACAGATAGATACTAATTAAAACGAGGACTATATAGTGATTCAACTACTTGAATGGGTGCCGAAGGTTCTTGGCCCGATCCAGGCAACGGGGAGGTTCTTGGCCCCGACCCATTGAGTGGGTCTCGAAAAGCAAGTAAACGCGTTTTGATACTATATATTAAAGAAAATTCAGATTCAACGTGGTATCTTTTGATTAATGTGACACTGCAAGCTTGCGGAGCCTGATTCTTCGGGGTTGATTGAGCTACACGTCCCACTCAATAACCGTTGGATCAACCCAACTTCATGCATGTGATGATTTATCCGAAAAGATGCCAAAAGGGGAGGTACTTTGAGATTTGTAGATGAAAAATTGTTGAATTAGATTACGAAAATTATTACCTGAATAAATAATGCTAATATTTGGGGTGTTTTAGGGCCGAGACCCAGCTTAAAACCACCTTGACCCTCGTGCAGTACCCTAACCCCGTTGACCGCAGGTCAACAGGTCAACCGTGCATTCATCATCTAAAATTCAGATATCACCCGAGCCTCTATCTTCATCCAAACATCATGTCGACGGGAGTTGCAACACCAGTAACTGCTGCATCCCTCCGGCCTATTACAATTGAGGCTGGAGATGTAGAGCATACTTTATTGATCCCCAATGCATTATTTTCAAACTGTCTTCAGCTCAAAGATGGTTTTGCACAAAATTTGGATGAAAATAACGAAATCACTGAGCCTGGTGTATTGATGGCCAAGTTTCTCGAATATGTTACTTCGGTTATTGATGAGGAACCGGGCCCGTTTGACGAATTACTTCCTTGTGTACTTAACGAGTTTGAGAATCGGTTCTTGGCTGGTAATGATGTGCACAGCGTAGCCGCATCAATGACCCGCGATGATCCCAATGCAATTGTGCGCTCTTATTTCCTTGCTCGTTTGGCTGCCAACAGACCTATTCGCCAGCACGCATCAGCCCTTTTGCGCGCTTGTGAGGATGGTGAGGCTAAGATCGCTGCTATCTTCGGTGGCCAAGGTACTTCAGAGACTTATTTTGATGAACTCGCTGAACTGTACCACACGTATCCAGTGATCTTGGAGCCTTTTATTGTCTTTTGTGACAAGTTACTTCGTCGCCTCGTTCAGGACCACCCTGAGGCTAGCAAGGTTTACTCCGAGGGCTTGGGCATTTACAACTGGCTCAAGCAGCCCAGCACCCGCCCCAGCGATGAATATCTCGTGTTTGCTCCTGTGAGTGTTCCTGTCATTGGTCTTATCCAATTGTCGCATTATTTGGTAACTTGCACTGTGTTGGGTATTACTCCAGGTCAGTTTGGCAAGTATATTGAGGGTACTACTGGCCATTCTCAAGGTATTATTGTTGCTGCCGCAATTGCTTCTTGCAATAGCTGGAATGAGTTTTACGACTCCACTGCTCGTGCACTCACTTTGCTTTTCTCTGTTGGTTTTAGAGCCCACTTGGCATACCCTGAGACATCGCTTTTGCCAGCCGTTGTCAAGGACTCGATCGCAAACAATGAAGGGAGCCCGTCCCCTATGTTGGCTGTTCGTGATATTACTCGTCCCCTGGTGGAGAAGTACATGGAGCAGGCAAACAAGTTTTTGCCCGATGAGAAGCAAATTTCAATCTCTTTGGTTAACGGTCCCCGCTCGTTTGTTTTGAGTGGCCCTCCAATGAGTCTCTATGGTCTGAACAAACTCTTGCGCAGCGAAAAAGCAAAAGGAGATCAGGAACAAGGCCGTGTTCCTTTCAGCAAGCGCCCTCCTCGCATCACAAACAGATTTTTGCCCATCACTTCACCATTCCACTGCAATTTGCTTGCTAGTGCCACTGAGCAGATTGTCGCTGATGCAAAGGCCGCCAATGTGGATTTCTCGGCATCCAATCTCCAATTTGCTGTTTTTGATACCTATAGTGGCGATGATTTGCGCCAGTCTGGCGACTTGCTGAGCCGACTTGTAGAGCTCATCACTGTTTTGCCAGTACACTGGGAAATTGCTACCGAGTTTGCATTTGAGCCTACCCACGTTCTCGATTTCGGTCCTGGTGGCACGTCCGGCTTGGCTCTGTTGACTCACCGCAATAAAGAAGGCACCGGTGTCCGTGTTATTGTTGCTGGACAGCTAAATGGGTATCCTCCTATCGATGAGTTGGGATACAAACAGGAGATTTTCAACCGCTCTTCTGGATCAGTTTCTTATGCTCCCAACTGGGTGAAGGAGTTTAGTCCCTCCCTTGTCAAAACCAAGAGTGGTAAGGTGTATGTTGATACCAAGTTCTCGCGTCTCTTGGGTCGTCCTCCTCTTATGATCCCTGGTATGGTTCCTAGTACTGCCAAGCCCGAGGTTGTTTCCGCTGTCTTGAATACTGGTTACCATATTGAGCTTGGTGGTGGTGCTTATTTCCGCGAAGAGGATATGTTGAAAGCCCTCAAGACTATTCAAAGCCAGACTGATCGCTCTGTAGGCATCTCGCTCAATGTGCTTTATGTGAACCCATATCTTTTGCAAATGTCTATTCCACTTATTGAGCGTCTTA
The DNA here is from genome assembly GCA_030582035.1 of Wickerhamiella occidentalis. Taxonomy (NCBI): domain Eukaryota; kingdom Fungi; phylum Ascomycota; class Dipodascomycetes; order Dipodascales; family Trichomonascaceae; genus Wickerhamiella; species Wickerhamiella occidentalis. The sequence continues at coordinate 67,478 of JAKTWN010000021.1, forward strand.
GAAAGGATGGTTTCCCGATCGAGGGCTTGACTATTGGTGCTGGAGTGCCTAGTTTGGAGGTTGCCAACGAGTATATTCGGAACCTGGGTCTCAAACACATTTCTTTCAAGCCCGGTACTGTTGAGAGCTTGCGGGCAGCAATTCAGATTGCTAGTGCCAATCCCGACTTTCCTGTTATTATTCAGTGGACTGGCGGTCGTGGTGGTGGCCATCACTCGTTTGAAGATTTCCATCAGCCTATCTTGTCTACTTATAGCCAGATCCGCAAGCACAAGAACATTATCCTGGTAGCTGGCTCTGGATTTGGTGATGCTGAAGGTACATACCCTTATCTTACTGGTGAGTGGTCTACTAAATTTAATTTCGCCCCCATGCCTTTTGATGGTTTCTTGTTTGGCTCGCGTATGCTCGTTGCTAAGGAGTTCAAGACTTCACCTGCCGCCAAAGAGGCCATCGCGGCCGCCGCTGGTGTCCCTGACGACCAGTGGGAGGGTACTTATGATAAGCCTACCGGTGGTATCCTTACTGTGTTGAGTGAGATGGGCGAACCAATCCACAAAATCGCCACCCGTGGTGTTTTGTTGTGGAAAGAGCTCGACAAGACTATTTTCGCTTTGCCCCGTAAGAAGCGTGTTGAGGCTCTTTTGGCTCAGAAAGATTCTTTGATTCGCAAGCTCAACGCTGATAGCCAAAAGCCTTGGTTTGGTCGCAAGACAAATGGCACTGTTGCCGATCTGGAGGACATGACTTATGCAGAGGTCGTTAACCGGTTTGTTGAACTGTGTTATATCGAAGCCGAGAACCGTTGGGTCGATTCTTCTTTGCGTGATATGCTGGGTAAGTTCTTGCGCCGTACTGAGGAGCGTTTGACCACTGTTTCCGATAGACTCAGTACTTTGCAATCTTTCCAGCAGCTTGAGAATGTTCACGAATTCTTGCAGAGGTTTTACACAGAGTTCCCTGATTCCCAAACTCAAGTGATCAATGCCCAAGATAAGGATTTCTTTTTGGCGCTTTGTATGGCTCGTGGTAAGAAGCCTGTGCCATTTATCCCTGCTCTCGATGATAACTTTGAATTTTACTTCAAGAAGGACTCGCTTTGGCAGTCTGAAGATTTGGCTGCTGTTCCTGAGGGCGATGTTCAGCGTACTTGTATTCTACAGGGCCCTGTTGCTACCCAATATGCCAAGGTTGTCAATGCCTCTGTAAAGGATATTTTGGACGAGATCCACGAGAGCCACATTTCCAAGTTGACTCAATCTTTGTTTGAGGGTGATGGATCCAAGATCCCCGTCATTGAGAGCTTTGGTGGCGTACCTCCTGTTGATCACAGCGATATCGAGTATCATTACGATAATGTTGGCATTTACACCAAAGACAACAAGATTATTTTCGAAATTGATGCCAATGGTGAGCTTCCTTCAAAGACTGAGTGGCTTGATGCTCTTGCTGGTGGTAGTTATGGCTGGCGCTACGCTTTGATTTCTTCTTTGCGCATTGTTCAAGGTGATAAGCACATTCTCAACCCATTGCGTGATGTATTGCGCCCTACTGCAGGCCTTCGTGTGGAGATTAGCCACCCCGAGGATGCTTCCAAGACCTTGATTGAGGTTTTCGAGCCCAGCAAGACAGAGGGTAACCTTAAGGTTGTTTCTATCAGCAAGCCTAATGGCAACATTGTTGTTCGTATGATTGAGTACCGCTCTTTTACCGGCAAACCTGCCGAGCTTGTTCTCCAGTACCAGTACCAGCCTGAGGTTGGTTACGCCCCTATTTCTGAGATTGTTGATGACCGTAATGATCGCATCAAGGACTTTTACTGGAATCTGTGGTTTGGCGAAGAGAAGGTCCCCCAGTCCGTTAACGGCGATTTGCAGTCCACCTGGAGTGAGGGTCCTGTCACTATTTCTCGCGAGGATATCAAAAACTTTGTTCATGCCGTTGGTAATAGAGGTGAATCCTATGTTGATATTCCTGGCAAGGTTCTTTACGCTCCCATGGATTTCGCTATTGTTATTGGATGGAGAGCAATTATCAAGGCAATCTTCCCCAAGGTTGTTGATGGCGATATTCTCAAATTGGTTCACCTGAGCAATGGTTTCAAGATGCTTCCCGGTGCCAGTCCTCTCAAGGAAGGAGATAAGGTCTCTACTATTGCCCGTTTCAACTCCATTCGTATCAGCGCTGCCGGAAAGATAGTCGAGGTTTTGGGTACTTTGGTTCGTGATGGAGAGCCTGTGATGGAGGTTACTTCCCAGTTCCTTTACAGAGGTCAGTTCAATGACTACGATACTACTTTTACTTTACAGGAGGAGACCCCCATGGAGCTTACTTTGTCTACTCCTAAAGATGTCGCTATTTTGTGTTCCAAGGAGTGGTTGCATCTTGCTAATGGTATTAGCGACGACTACTTGCTTGGAAAAACTTTGAGATTCCGCTGCAGCACTGATCTGCGTCACAAGAATGAGACTATTTTCAAGTCAGTTACCACTACTGGTAAGGTTGAGCATGTATTGCCTACTCGTGAGGTTGTTGAGGTCGCTACTGTCAAGTACACTGCCGGTGAATCATATGGTAATCCCGTTGTTGATTATTTGCAACGTTTTGGCCGTCCCATTGAGCAGCCCGTCCCATTCGAGACGCCTCTTTCTCTTACCAAGGAAGCCATTGTATCGCGTGCACCTGCCTCCAATGTTCTCTACGCTCAAGTATCTGGAGATTACAATCCTATCCATGTTAGTCCCATCTTTTCCAACTATGTGGACTTGCCTGGCACCATTACCCATGGCATGTATAGCAGTGCTAGCATTCGTGCTCAGCTCGAGGTGTGGGCCGCAGAAAATCAGATTGACCGTTTTAGGGCATTCAGCTGCAACTTTGCTGGTATGGTGTTGCCTAACGATGCGCTCGAGACTACTTTGGAGCATGTAGGTATGATCAATGGCCGTAAGATTGTCAAGGTCAAAACCGTCAAGGCCGATACCAAGGAAACAGTGCTCCTTGGAGAGGCTGAGGTGGATCAGCCTGCCACCGCCTATATGTTCACAGGCCAGGGATCTCAAGAACAGGGAATGGGTATGGCGCTTTACGACTCATCGCCTGTTGCCCGTGAGGTTTGGGATCGCGCCGATCGTCACTTTGTTTCTACATATGGTATCTCCATTCTCGAGATTGTTAGAAATAACCCCAATGAGCTCACTGTTCACTTTGGTGGTGAGCAAGGTAAGCGCATCCGCCAGAATTATATCTCAATGATGTTCGAGACGGTAGATCCAGCAACTGGTGAGCTTAAGCAAGAGCCTATTTTCAAATCTATGGACGAGAATACTGATAAATATACCTTCCGCTCTCCTAATGGTGTTTTGTCCATGACACAGTTTACCCAGCCAGCTCTCACTTTGATGGAGAAGGCTGCATTCGAGGACATGAAGGCCAAGGGCTTGATCGATGACAAGTCTACTTTTGCTGGTCATTCGCTTGGTGAGTATAGTGCTCTCGCTTCCATGGCCGAGGTTATGCCCGTTGAGAGTTTGGTTGACGTTGTCTTTTACCGTGGTATGACCATGCAGGTGGCTGTGCCTCGTGATGAGCTTGGACGCTCCAACTATGGTATGGTTGCTGTGAATCCTACTCGTGTCTCTCCTACCTTTGATGACCAGGCTTTGCGTATGGTGATTAAGGAAGTTTCCACCCACACCAAATGGTTACTGGAGATTGTGAACTTCAACGTTGCCAACCAGCAGTATGTAGCCGCTGGTGACTTGCGTGGTCTTGATACTTTGACTAACGTGCTCAATTTCATCAAGGTCAAGAAGATTGATATCAAGAAGCTGCAGGCAACCATGGAGCTTGAGGAGGTCCTCGCTCACCTTAAGGATATCATTACTGAGATCTCCAAGCAGTCTATTGAGAAGCCTCAGCCCATTGAGTTGCAGCGTGGATTTGCCGTCATCCCATTGCCTGGCATTTCTGTCCCCTTCCACTCTTCATACTTGCGCAGCGGTGTCAACCCATTCAAGAACTTCTTGAGCAAGCGTGTTAGCAAAAACGCAGTCAAACCTGCGAGTCTGGTTGGAAAGTACATCCCCAACCTGACTGCTAAGCCATTTGAGATTTCAAAAGAGTACTTCCAGGAAGTGTATGACTTGACAGGCAGTGACGAGATCAAGCGTGTTCTTGACAACTGGAGCAGCATTACTGCCGAATAAATATAAATATAAATATGATTATGCCTATTGTGGCTATATAATACTATTGATTAGCATCTACAAATGATCGGGTTAGACTAGTGGTTGGCACACAGAAGTCAACTATTTGCTAGAATTTGATGGCATAGCACAAGAAAAGAAAGCCAAGCTGCTAGCAAGGGCAGTTGAGTAGTATACTTGAGTTGTATAATTGAGTCATATACTTGGTATACAGAGGGTGTGCCCATCCTACATTAGAAAGGTATCAGTCTGTCTGATATGAAACCTAGTCTAGCACACTAGTACACTATGAGTCAATTACTCGACATGTCGTTCACGCATTGCAGTCACGCATTGCAGTCACACATTGTCACTCTGTACATATAGGCTCTTGGCTGACTCATGGGGATCATGGATAAAATACAACAGCCATTGTGGACCCGTCCAGCTAGTCAAGAGAAGCGCCGCGCGCTCAAGATCTACAATAGTCTCACTCGCACAAAAGACGAGTTTGTGCCCCTCAAACCCAGCAAAGTAACCTGGTACTCGTGCGGGCCCACTGTTTACGATGGCGCTCACATTGGTCACGCTCGCAACTATGTGGCTACCGATATGAACCGCCGTCTTATGCAAAACTATTTTGGGTATAACGTCGAATATGTGCAAAACGTCACCGATATCGACGACAAGATCATCATTCGCGGTCGCGAGAAGCACCTATTCTCCAAATTTAGCCAACAGCTAAAGGATACCGCTGCTATCAAGCCACACGTCCAGCAAAGTATTAAGGATTATGCTTCCAAAGCCTTTTCAAAACTCAATCTAAACCCTCCTCTCGAGTCAGGTACCGAATTTGATTCGTGGGCCGCCAAACAAAACAGCGCAGACCTTTTAAAACAAGATGAAAAGTTCAACATGCATGTCAAGGCTGTGAGTACTGCCCTTAATGCTATCGATGCTCCAAAACCAGAATTCCTCGCCGGTATTCACGATGTCTATGTCAAGACTTTGGACGCTGAGCAGGGGGCAACCGTTACTGACCACCAAATCTTCCGTGATTTGAGCTCTCATTTTGAGGCTGAATTTAATGATGATATGAGTACTTTGGGGGTGCTGCCTCCCACAGTCACCACTCGTGTCTCTGAGTACCTCCCCGAAATTATCACCTACGTCGAGGAGATTATTAAAAAAGGATACGCGTACTCTGCCGAGGATTCAAGTGTCTACTTTGATGTGGAAGCTTTCGAGAAAACCCACGATTATGCCAAACTCCAACCCTGGCACCGCGGTAACAAGAAATTGGTCGAGGAAGGTGAAGGGTCTCTCTCTGTCAAGAGCATCAAGAAAAATTCTGCCGATTTTGTCTTGTGGAAGGCATCAAAGCCAGGTGAGCCCTATTGGCCATCACCTTGGGGAAATGGTCGCCCTGGCTGGCACATTGAGTGCTCAGTAATGGCCTCTCACGTTCTAGGACCTGCCATCGACATCCATACTGGTGGAATTGACCTGGCTTTCCCGCATCATGATAATGAGCTCGCACAGGCTGAGGCATGCTTTGATTGCCAGCAGTGGATCAACTACTTTATGCACACTGGCCACTTGCACGTTGAGGGTCAGAAAATGTCAAAGAGTCTCAAGAACTTTATTACAATTCGTGAGGCCCTGGAAAGGTTCACACCTCGCCAGCTACGTCTTGCGTTTGCTTTCCAGCAGTGGAATACTCCGCTCGATTTCAAATTGAGCTTGACCCACGTGAAAGCCTACGAGACCTCTCTCAGCAATTTCTTCCAGAAGGTCAAGGCATTGGGGTATGAAGCTACTCCTCTTACCTCCAAACGTGTAGAAAAGTTGGAACTCGAGCTGCTTGATGAATACTATGCTGCCTTGGATGAGGTAGATGCTGCGTTTAGTGATAGCTTCAACATCCCCCAAGCCCTTCAGGTCATTGCTAATCTCGTTCAATCAAGCAATGAGTATATTGCTGCCAGCTCTCTTCCCAAAGTGGAAGTGCTTAATGAGATTGCTCGCTGGATCACGCGGATCTTGAATATTCTTGGCTTTGAGACGAGTACTATCGGATGGGCTCAGGGATCATCCATTGCGGCTAGTGGCAAAGAAGAGGTCGCCCTGCCTTATGTCAAGGCTTTCTCTCAGTTCCGTGACCACGTCCGCAGAGCTGCCATCGCTTCCAAAAACACCGAGCTTCTCAAGCTATGCGACCAAGTTCGCGATATCGATTTGTTTAACTTGAATGTAGCAATCGATGACCGCAAAGACCAGCCCGCGCTCATTAAATTCATGTCGGACGCTGAGAAGGCAGCGTTGGTAGCTGAGCGTGAACAGTTGGCCAAGGTCGCCCGCGATAAGGAGGCGCAAAAAGCGGCACAAAAGTTGAAGGAGCAGGAGGCCGAGGAGCAAAAACGTCTCAAGGCCAAAATTAGACCACAGGATATGTTTAAAGGTGACTCTCAGTATTCTAAATTCGATGACAAGGGACTGCCGACTCATGATGCCGCTGGTGAGCCATTGAGTAAAAGCTCAAGCAAAAAGCTTCAAAAGCTTTACCAGGCACAGGAGCGCCTCTACAAGCAATATAATTAGCCATAGTAAACCACCTTGCACGTCAATATTTAGGTTTCGAACTCCCATCTATGTATCTATCAAAATACAACTGTTTTAACCTTTTCTATTTGAACTCCTATCTGTGTACCCAGCTAGCCCTACTAGCTCCTTACAGTCTTACGATAGTATTTTACTAGCCTCTCTAGTCGGTTACAATCTGGTGTCGCCCTCCGCTATAATTTATGATCTAGCTCGTGTGGCGAGATCAGTGGCGTTTTTGTTTATGTTGACTGAAGACATTCTATTGCAAATGGACAGGACTCCTCTAAGAGTCCAGCGGGCTCCCATACGGCCAGTTTTATCACCATTACACCAGAATATATCACCTTTTCGTGGAGCGATCAAGCGCCCTGCCGAGCCTACAGCGCCCTTGGAAATGGACCGTTATGAAAAAAGGCCCATGCCGCCAGTGCTGCATTGGAGTATAAAAGAGATCGATTCCAGTAAATTAAGAGCAAAAGAGCTCAAAATCAGTGATCTGGAGTCGACAATAGACTTCCTTGAGCTCGAGCGCCGTTATGGAGCCTAGAGGACTGCTCCGCGTGAGCGTGCTTGCTATTACGCGTATTTATTGTTAATTTAATTGCTATGTTGCTTAATTGTAAAAATGTTTTGCTTAATTATGCTGATTGTAGGAGTATAAGCTGATTTGAGTATCATTAGGCACAGCATGTGCACCATTCGCGGCTCTATACGTGAATCTATGCTCTAGACGAAAGAAATGATGTTCAGGTTGATGTTCAGGTCAATGAATGGACCAGTATCCCTCTAAAGTGTACGCCTATCATAAAACAGCCCCACATGCACACAAGGCAGATATTCTCGGCACTAGGTCGTCACCCCGCACCACGTGATTTTCATATGAAAGACCGATGATAAAGCTCACCTCCTAACGATCCCAATGTCTGAGAAGCCTGAGAAAAAAGCAAACACGTACAGCTTGTACTCGAAATTATACACGCTTCGCAAGGATCTGCGGACCATCAACCCAAAACTTGCCAGAATGGGCGACAAGTGTCTTTCCTCCACTAGTTATACTGCATTATTTCTCTCCACCTTCCTAAACCCACCTGTTTCTACCCGTTTGCAAGCACTTTCTGCTATGATTTCCGATTATCGTATGTTTTGGCGGTTGTACTACACTCCTGCAACTATCGAATGGGCCTTGGATTTGCTCGTCGATAATCCAAACAAAAACAAGTTTTTGAGATGGAGTGACTACACACAGGCGGTATGTGGAGTGTTTTACCAGGTCCTTGAGGATATTGCATATCTTGCCTCCAAGGGAGTGCTGCCTATCTCTGCCCAAACTCAGGCACACTTGTGGGTGATCTCTTGCATCTCCTGGGCTGTTCATGTTGTACTTGAGCTATTGAAGATCGCTTATTTCCAGGCAATTGGCCGCCCTTACAGTAAGCGTGATCTTTTCGTCAACCTTAGCTGGGCTCCCCTTACTGTCCATTGGAGTACCTATAACGGCATCGTAAAGCCTCGTTATGTGGGTTTACTTGGTGCTTGTGCATCTATCCCCAATCTAGTTGCTGGATGGAAGGCCTGAAATAGCTAATATACCTAGACATAGACATAGTGATACACCATGACTTTAGCTTCCAAGTACATCAACAACAATAGAGCAAAGAGACGTTGCAATAAATTAATGAATAAATACTTAGGGAATTAAACACGGTTGTGGAACCATGGGTGTTCGAGGGCCTCCTGCGCAGTGACCCGGGCGCTGGGATCAAGCTGAAGCATGCTGCCAACCAAATCCAAAAACTGATCCCAGAAATGGGTATCTTGCCAGTACGGTACGCTGCTCTTGATGAGCTCCCCTAGCGAGCAGTGACGCTCTACACTTGATCTCGTTTTGGAATCATTCACAGGGGACAAGCTGTTTGTAAACAGGTCCACGAATTCGCCGCCAGTAGGATTCCGAGCAGCCGCACTAATCACTCTAGCAGGCATACGCTGGCCCACAGTTCGCTCCATCATGTGTAAATGAGCTAAATTATCTCTGGTCTGGAAGAGGACTTGGCCAGTGCAAAGCTCCACTAGCACGCAACCAATGCTCCACATGTCGCACGGAAAGGACCAACCAGTCCCTAGCACAATTTCGGGGGCACGGTAGTGGCGGGTTGATACCACTGCAGCGTGATATTCGTCGTCAAAAATCGCCGAGCCGAAATCGATTAGCGATATTTTTGTGGACTGCAGTACTCTGCGTGTGCGGGGTGAAGATCGCGAAGTAGGGCGCCAAACTTGCTGTGTATAGGAAGAATCGTGTAGCAAAATGTTCTCGGGCTTAAGATCAGTATGCACGAGTCCCAATCTGTGAATATACTGAATACTGTGCAGCAATTGCCTTGCAAAGCTTAGAATATGTTGTCCAGGGAACGGCGAAAACTGATTGCGTTTCAGAAAATCATAGATAGAGATGTCAAGAAGTTCTGTTACAATACACACATGATTGCGGAAATCAAAGCATTCAATCATCCGTACGCATTGACTGTTATTACCGGGGTCGTATCTACCCAGAGCCACCAGTGCTCTCAACTCATTGCGTGAAGCGTTTCGATACTTGGGAATCGCTCGGATCACCTTGATAGCCACCTGTTTGGAGGTAAGGCGATCCCAGGCCTCTAAAACCTTACCAAAAGTTCCTTGACCTAGTTGCAGAGAGAGAACATAACGGTCACCAAAAGTAGCACCTTTCTCTGCGAGGTAGTAGCCATTAACATCATCGACTGGAGTTGCTGGTGGAGTGAGCTCAACAACTTTGCGCAGTGCCACCTCTCCGGGCTTGGTGACCATCGACATTATCGGCAAGGGAGCGACTGTATTAATTTCGTGCTGGGGTCTCTTCTTCTGTACACGAGCAGGTATGGGCATTTTAGCCAGTGCTGGTGGTACAGCATCCCGCCGGGTCGCACGTCCTGTCACGCTATTGGGGGTAGTTGGTCGTGCTAGCTGGATTGGAGTGACGCATTGCGCGCCGTTGAACCCATCAGACTTTGGAGGAGTCTCAGGCAATGTTCCGCCATAGAAATTCATCCTACTATTGTCTATTTCAGCAGTCGTAGTAGTTGGGAATGGAGGGTGCCTGTTGCGCTTTATCAGCTTGCGATCGTTTCGCACGTGCATGTCCTGGCCCTTACCCTGCGATAAGCGCAGCGTGGGGATTGAATCCGCACAACTTAACGACAGCACCCGTCATAGAGAGTACCACGTACTTGTACAGCTCACAATTACATTTAAAAATCACACATTATCATAGCAATACGATAAATATCCAGCTAGCTCCCCGCCTTTTTCTCCTAAATATCCCACTCACTATTTCGCTCACGCCATGCATATGCATTACTTACAGGCGACTGCTTCTGCTTATGCAATACCTGCAAGTGATGCAATTAATGGGATGACAAAGCTCACGATGCGCCAGCAACGTTCTTCTACCTGAGTATCAGTGCAAGTTTGTAGATTTGTTGGTCCACAAGGCGTCTAGATGTGGTGCTTTAGAGAGAGAGACACACACAAGCAACCTAAAGTTTATGCACTCGGGCAATAGATTTATAAATTAGCCATTAAGTTTAAATACTCTCCTCCATGTCATAAAACACGTCTTCACTATTATTCCTGGGGAACGATTTGCCGCCATCAAAGCGGATTTCTAACCAACGGGTGGTAGAATGGCCAATAAAGCCAAAGGCAAGCGCGAGCTCCCAGCCGATATCAGCTCCAAACTTGGACTCAATGGCTAAAGCAATTGGCCCGCTGTACTTGGTCTGGGCCATACCGAGCCAGGCACCAATGATACCACAACATCCACCAACAAGACCGGCAAAGCCAAATGGCATCTTACGCCAGTCATCAAAGACATTGAAATCGTAGTTGTCAAAATTGCACCTGCGATAAATGATGTGCTCGCTAGCCGCGACACCAGAGAAAATGGCAACCCAGTAACCAATATAACCCATAAACATTGAGAGCGAAGACGAGAAGTTTGATGCACCAGGAATAGCGATACCAATTGAAATACCCACAATTACGATACTCCAAACGTAGCGGGGTACGTAGCGCAAGAAGCTAGCAATTGTTTGCGCACTGAGCGACGCAGTGTAAATATTGGGAATATTGTTTGCAATAGTTGAAAGGGATAAAACAACCATGCAGAATTCACCAAACCGGTGGAGACTATCGTCAACAAGAACCTTGCGCAAAACGCCACCAACCTCTTCAGCTTTGTATGCGGCCGCCCATTCGGGGTTGCTGTTGATACCAGTGGCACAGGCAGCACCCAAGATCATTGTGAAAATAATTGGCAACTGCTCACCAAGTGCGATCCAGAGAAACAACGAAAGCTTGTTGGTAGAGCGAGGTTTGTAGGCAGTATAGTCACTAGCATAGGGAACCCAGCCAGCAGCAAAACCAAATGTAGCAGCACCAAAGCTGAGGACGCTAGCTGCCTCGGGACGGCCAGTGTTCATGTGGCCAAAAGTGAATTGCTTGGACATACCCATACGAGCGGCAATAATAATAAAAATAATAAAGTTGGGAATCCATGCAAACTGCTCATAGTAGTGAACAATACGGTAACCAAAGATCGCAGCCAAAAGACTGGCCATACAAATGACCAGTACAGCAGCCCAGATTGGGCATCCGCCGTTACCAACAACGTGCATAACGTTGGCAGAGGCAATAGTATTCACTGCAGTCCAGCCTACGGCAGTGGCCACATTGACTAGTGCACAGATACGGGTAGTCTGATAGCCAAAAAAGTATCTTGTCATGGGCATTGATCTGAGACCACTTGCGGGGCCGAAAAGCGAAAACACGGCAACAAGAGAGCCACCCATAATAGTAAAAAAGATGATAGTCAAAGCAGAATCCCAGAAAGCCAGATTCCAGATACCGGCACCAAGCATACCAAGAGAGTACGCGGCAATGACCATATTGGATCCTAACCACATACTCAGCGAGTTCCAGTAGGATTCATCGTGGCGTTCATCATCAGGAACACGTTCGATACCTCTTGATTCACCCCCAAGGTTGTCCACAAAGTAGTTAAATTTTTGCAGCCAGATGAAGTGGCCACTGAAAACGGGTTGTGAGCTTTTTTCCTCATCTACTGCAGAGGTAATATACCCTTCTTTAGGCCCATTAGACGATACATCACTTATTTTGTCAACCGACATTGGTGCCTCCGGGGTTGGTGGAAAACTTTGATTAGGCTTAAGTACTCCAGTGCACTATCACCTCGAGAGATTATCGTGCATATGCCATGCGTATGTTCCGTGCAGTGTCAGTTTCCTGATAATAAAACTGAGGGGTAGAAACGACGATCACCTGGGTACTCTAGTTTGAAGCAAAGCAATTGCCCAAAGTGCTCATTTTCTGTCGGAAGGCGTTATTGTTTTCCTTATCGGTCCCGTATCTGGTGGATATGTAATGAAATTAGGGTAGCGAATTATTATATAAGCAACCAATTAGCAGAGACAAGAGTGGTGGGGCTACGGCAGTCCCCGAGGAAACAAGAAATAGTCTGGATTATGAACAACAAAAAAATATTGGTCGTGACAATTGAGTTGAATTGATCAATTGCTTTTATATTGAAAGCTTCAGCTAAAGAATTGGCTTCCCCCACTATTAAAAACTCTTATTGAATACGTAATAAATAGATAGATAAACCAAATGTGTCTCCCTCGGGGCATCCAGACCCTTTGAGACAAGTCATCAATAGAAAAATACTGCCCCCCCCCAAAAAAAAAAAAAAAACCCCTACGGCCCAAAGCCTCGCCTGGCCCCCCCAAGGGCGAGGTGTTAGTCATCACGCAATTTTTCAGCGCAGAGCATTAAAAATCATTCAAGCACACTTCACACCTGTGCACCCAGAGATCCCAAAAGTTTAAATACAGGGATTATCTACAATGTCTAGCCAAGAACAGCGTCAGGACCGGAACCATGACCGGGCAACTCGTGGAAGAGGCAAGCCTCGTGGAGGCTACAGCTCTCGCGGAAGAGAGCACGCTGGCGGCCATCAAAAACAGCCCAGCATCGGGTATGGCACTCAGTATCCTACTCACAACATGTATGCACCCTCTGGACCGTACTACATGCCCGCTAACTTTGTTTATGGGCATCAAGGTCAGCAGCAGCATCAGTTTGGTGGGGTCCCGCAGCAATTCGTCTCAATTCCCCGGGAGGAGTACCAAAATCCGCAGGCTCCTCAGGAGCCCAAGGCTCCCCTCGTGAAAAAGGCCGAGCCTAATAAAGCCGTGTTTGATTTCAAGGCCAGAATTGCCGCCAAGCTCGCTGAACAGGGCGGAAAAGTTAACGAGTTCAAGCCCAAGGAAGCCGGCGCCAAAGATGAGACTCCAGCTGAAAAGAAGCCCGAACCCAAGCCCGAACCCAAGGCTGAGCCAAAGGTTGAGCCCAAGTCCGAGCCCAAGACTGAAGCTAAGGCTGATTCCAAAGCCAAGGAGTCCAAACCTGAGACTGCTAAAAATGATGCCGCTGCTCGTATGAAGGCCTTGATTGAAGAGAGAATGGCCCAGACTACCGGTGGTGCTAAAAAGGATGTGCCCAAGGAGGAGCCCAAAGAAGAGCCCAAGGTGGAGCCCAAGGAGGAGCCCAAGGAAGAGAAGCTTAAAGCAGATGTTCCCAAACCAGAGCCCGTTGCTGAAACTCCAAAGGAGGAGCCCAAAGCTTCTGAGTCCAAGTCTGAGCCCCGCCCCGAGGTTGAGAAGGATGGAAAACACGAGTCTGAGGAAGCGCCTACTGTAGAGGATGCCAAGCCTGAGGCTGAGACAGAGGTAGCAGCTACTCCCGAGGCCAAGGAGGCCGAGAGCTCTGAGGCTACCGAGTCCACTGAAACCACTGAGCTTGCGGATTCTGTATCCAGCCTTAAGATTGATGGCGGGGACCAAACCACATCTGAGCCTGCGGCACCAGAAGAGCCCGAGGATGAGTCTTTTTCCGAGCAAATCAAGTCCGCTACCAAAATTGCATCCCCCAAGGACCAGAATTACCCCGAGGGTATCACTGCCACTTCATTTGAAGGCTTTGTCTATGACACTACATTCCTTAAACAATTCCAGACCGTTGTTCCAGCAATCAACCGCCGTGCTCTCCGGGAAATTGTTAATGTTGAGGCACAAAAGGGCGGTCGCGCTATGTCCAACCGTGGAAATCGCATGGGATCACAACGTGAAGGCCGTAATATGAGCCGTCACCCATCAATGGCTTCCATGCATGGCAAGGGTCGTAACAACTCCCGCCGCAAGGGCGACCGTCAGGGATCGTCTCGTCGCGACAAGGACGAGCCTGCTGTTCCTGTCAAGCCATTGGTACGTGGCGAGAACGCTTATGTCCCCCGTTCTCTCAAAGTCACTGACAGTGGTAAGGTCGAGGCTGCTGCCGTCGACGAGACACCCAAACCTGATCTATTGCCTCAGGAAGAAGTTGAGCGTCGTGTCAAATCGCTTCTTAACAAGATGTCTCTTGACAACTTGGACCGTATTGCAACCAAGATTATTGATATCGCCAATCAATCCAAGCATGAGGACGATGCACGCACTTTGCAGCAAATTATCGGTCTCACATTCGACAAGGCCTGTGATGAGCCCCACTGGAGTGCCATGTACGCTCAGTTCTGCATCAAGCTCCACGGCATTGACAGCGAGATCACTGATGCCAATACGATTGGAAAAGATGGTAAGCCTGTTTCTGGTCAACACTTGTTCCGTCGTTTTATGCTCAGCCGGTGTCAAAAAGAGTTTGAGCAAGGTTGGTCGAGCACTCAGACTGAGGCTGCTGGCGATGCCACTGATGTCATGAGTGATGCGTACTATGCTGCGGTGAAAGCTAAACGTCACGGTCTCGGTTTGGTGCGCTTCGTAGGTGAACTTTTCAAGAACAGTTTCCTTCAGGTCAAAATTATTTCCTTTTGCATTCAGCGTCTCTCTAGAGAGACACCCACTGAGGAGATTGTCGAGTCCATGTGCAAACTTATCACCACTGTTGCACCTCGTCTCCAACTTGAAAGCCCCGCCATCTTAGGCGATGCCCTCGAACAGCTCAAGATTTGGAGAGGCACTGAGGGATTCCCTTCGCGTCTTCGTTTCATGATTATGGATGTAGAGGATGCTCACAGAACCGGCTGGAAGGTTGAGGACGAAGGCCCCAAGACTCTCGCTGAGGTCCACAAGGAAGTTGCCGAAGAACAAGCAGCTGCTGAAAGCGAGAAACGCTCGAGAGGTGGTGGTGGATTCGGTGGCCCCAGTCGCCGGAATGAGCGCGATAGTCAACGCCGTCTCGAGAAGGAGCGTCAAAAATTCACTAATTCGGCTCGCCGTACTCCCGCTTCAGACTCTTCTCTAACCCCCACCGCCAGCAGCACCAACCTCAAAAAGGAGCAGCCTGCTAAAAACATGTTCAATGCGTTCAATGAGCTCTCTTAAAGGGGGGTTTCCAAGCGTTATTTTTAAAAAAAATATCAACTCAAAATATAAGCTAATTAGCAAAATTGTAAACTCTACATAAATCAGGGCATATTAGCCTAAATCACCTACGAGTGTACGTATGGCAGCCGTTATTCTATCGATGACACATCCTTTTTTCTTTTTAATGCCTTTCTGATGCGTAATTTACGCTCTCGCAAGACGTTTCTACGCTTGATAGTCTGCTCAACGGTTTCGGCTGTTAGTGGAGTAGCTGGACTCAAGGCGCTAATGGTAGTTGTGACGTTGCGTTTGCGAAAGCGCCATCTATTTGTGTTGGGCCGTCTTCGATTTGCCGATTTGGGTGGTATGATTGATTTTGGTGGGTCTCTCGGATCTTGAGTCGAGGGAACGATGCAGCAAGATTCAGGGTCCGAATTGTCGCAAATTTTCTTCTTTATGAAAAAAGTACGCATTCCTGTTGATACGACAATGGAATCGCCACCCCAAAACGCACTACGAAGGGCAGTTAGGTCGAGATGGGTGGAGGTAGCGGCTGAATGGTTATGGTTCCAGAGTCTAAAAGCCAAGCACAACATCAAATCAAATGGTGTTAGAATTATGGTGCGCACGGTTGCCGCGAATAGATCAATAAGGGCGCGTAAGCGAAATATAGCGGCGATTATACAGACAAGCGCCTTGTGAACGATACGGATGCCCATACGGCCTGCATTCAGCGGTAACGATTTCTCTTTACGCTTCTTTTCTGAAACCAAGAGTTGCTCATAAGATTCGTCCATGTAAAGAAAGGTCAAGCGTCAGAATGTGATGTGAGATAAACAAAACTATGCTAGCTTAAATCATGTACGACGCTTAATGGCTGCATATACCACAAGTCCCAAAGTACAGATCAAAAATACATAAATAAATGCTTGATCTTTAATAGACTCGCGCTGAAAACATTGGGTCACGATCAGATTCTCTGCGATATTACACACATCGCTTGATAGGCAAAACTGGCGGGTGCAGTTGGCACAAGACAAGTATTTGCCCGCGGTATCAATCAATGCAAGTACTGGCTTTTCAAGGCCACAGTCACATGAGCAGTACTTTAGGCCCATATTTCTCTACGCCTGGGACCTTTTAGAAAGGACCACCACCCTCTTGGCTTTGTAATGATGGCCACCACAAGTACCGGCAAATCGGGCATCACGGCATTCATTGAGTCGAGCATTCAAGAAAATGAGCTTGCTATCAATGAAAAGCAACAAAATTTGCGCCGTCTTGAGGCCCAGCGCAACAAACTCAACGCCCATGTACGCCTCCTCAAGGAGGAGCTACAGCTGCTACAGGAGCCGGGGTCCCACGTTGGCGAAGTGGTCAAAGTAATGGGTAAAGATAAAGTATTGGTCAAAGTACACCCTGAAGGAAAATACGTGGTCGATTTAGCCCCCGACATTGATATCAAAAAGATTCAGCCTAGCATGCGGGTATGCCTTCGGAGTGACTCGTTCCAGCTGCATCAGATTCTTCCAAACAAGATAGATCCGTTGGTGAGCCTGATGATGGTTGAAAAAGTCCCCGACAGCTCTTTTGATATGGTGGGTGGCCTTGACAAGCAGATCAAAGAGATCAAGGAAGTAATTGAGCTGCCTGTCAAGCATCCCGAACTTTTTGAGTCTCTTGGTATTGCTCAGCCCAAGGGAGTGATTCTTTATGGCCCTCCAGGAACCGGCAAAACTTTGTTAGCTCGTGCTGTTGCTCATCACACAGAGTGCAAGTTCATCCGTGTTAGTGGTAGCGAACTTGTGCAGAAATACATTGGTGAGGGATCTCGAATGGTTCGGGAGCTTTTCGTTATGGCCCGTGAACATGCTCCTTCAATCATTTTCATGGATGAAATCGACTCCATCGGCTCAAGCCGTGGTGAGGGTGGGTCCGGTAGCGGTGATTCCGAAGTTCAGCGTACTATGCTTGAGCTTCTCAACCAATTGGATGGTTTCGAGTCGAGCAAAGATATTAAAATTATTATGGCCACAAATCGTCTCGATATTCTCGACCCAGCACTACTGCGCCCAGGTCGTATCGACCGCAAAATCGAGTTCCCTCCTCCTAGCGTTGAGGCCCGCGCTGATATTCTCAAGATTCACTCCCGTAGTATGAACTTGACTCGTGGTATTGATCTTCGCAAGATTGCCGAGAAAATGACCAACTGCTCAGGTGCTGAAGTTAAAGGTGTGTGCTCTGAGGCTGGTATGTATGCCCTCAGAGAGCACCGTATTCATGTTACGCAGGAAGACTTTGAGCTTGCAGTGGCGAAAGTAATGGCTAGAAATGAGGATGGCCAGATTGCATTGGCCAAGTTCTTTAAGTAGTCCCTTCTGTGTAAGATAAGCCAATATATTATTTTTAATGCAACTTTAGCAATCATCTACTCTAGGGGCATGCCTTTAGCTATCATCTACTCTATCTTTAGCTACCGTCTACTCTAGGGGCATTGTTATTGAGCCATGTCTTTGCTTCCGCTTCACTGGAACAAACTGTAATAGCCATTCCTTTCCATTCACGAGAGAAATCGGGAGCATCACTGAGGAAAAGCGCCCTTCGAGAAGTAGCTTTATCGACACAGAGCCATATTTCAGCTTGTTGGACTAGATTTTTACTCGCTGCTGTAGCCTCCTTGATGCCGAGCTTGACACCTGTACCACTGGCACATTTCTGGTTAGCACACCACGAGTTTCCGCAACCTCGAGTAAGCTGTATCATATAGCGTCGCTCAATCCTGGCCCTCAGTTTGGTTTGATCTGGATCGTGCTGGGTAACATATACAATTCCATAACAGCTATCACAGAGCCCCAGTCGAGACTCATCTACTGCTGAGCCCGGCGATGCGGTTAGATTTGGACAATTGGGGTTTGAGCATAGTGTAGGACTCACTATGGACCGATCACGACGTACTTGTTCATGGTGCAAAAGGTGACTCTGTAGGTTACGCTGCATCACGACTTTGCTGCATTGAGGACATTCAACAGTTTTGGTTCCGCAGCTTGCTTCGTGTTGGCTATAGCCTTGGATTCTATTCACTGGGGATTCTTCGCCCTGAGGCAGCAGCAACTGGCAGAATTGGCAGATGTGGAGTCTAAGTGGACAATCTGAAGCTTTGTGTTTTGCAACATCGACAAAAAGACTTTTGTAGCCACATGTACAAGTCGAATACTCATGCTCTCTGGTGTGAGCATGCTGGTAATTACTGGTCTCGACGTGCCCACATTCATCGCAATGCCAGTGATTTGAAGGAATATTTTGATGAAATGTAGCGCCGCATGTACATTTTACAGTATTTCTGGCGCAAAACGCTTGATGTGGAACAAAACTCTGTGCAGGAACCTGTTTTTTACATGTCGGACAGGTCATGGTACCATCTGAGCTCGAGGATGGAGCCTGAGCCTGAGTGGCCCCACTATTTTGGTGAAGAATTACAGATCCATCGCCACAGACTGCCATATCTGGTGTAACTTCCAAACTATCGTTTACTACACGTTTGAGGTATGATTCACTGGAGGTGCCATGTACAGGTCCCACAAAAGCGACTCCATCGACAGTTAAAGTTCCAGGCTTATCGAGAGATAGTGGATTATCCGATAAGATGCATTTAATCTCATAATCTACCGTCATGTTGGGGGCAGGGTCAGGTGCATCGAGTTCAAGATCAAGATCAGTATCGATAATGCAAATCGCAGCTTCAGGCTGGCATTTAACCACAGAAATTTTGTGCGTACCATTGTATTCAACAACAAGCTCCTGCCCTACTTGCAAGGCTGTGTAATGCTGTGGTAGATAATGCTCGAGAACATGCTTCCAATCTAACGAATCCTGGGCTTTGAGTGTGATATGCGAGCCTTTGGGTAAATAAACATTCTCTATTTTCAACTCATCGCCGATTTTAAGACCGTATTTGTCCATTAGCTGCTCAGGAACGACAATACACCCCTCTGGAGCGGTGAATTCGGCTACTCCAAGATAATCGTCGCGCACTTTGTAGCATAAAACACCATCCCAGTTGTCGGGAATGGAGTTTTCGGGCAAGATTAATTTAAACGGGGACTTTATACTTCCGACAATTTGCATTTGAGAGCGAGAGAGCGTCTAGTGCAATAGTCAAAACTACACCACACTCTTGGTAATGGATGTTTACCAGAGGGTCGCAGAAGTTGCTAGAAGGGGGGGTGTGGGGATTATTATAGATACGGTATGGCATCGCTTTGAAACTCAACAGCAGATCTTATATTATATCTTTTTAACCCTTGGTATGGCCGAATGGCACGGGTATGACCCGGCGGCACTACTACGCCACCACTTTGCGTTGCCAGGGATGGCGCCCCACGCATTTGTCTTTGTAGCGTCAGTAAGGAATATGGCAGCGGTAGAAGCCGTTGGTGCACTAGTGAGAGCTAATTGTGCACGCGCTGAAGTTTATACCACAACACAGCCACCTACAGCACTCCCACTACTATAGAGCAAAAAATATCGAGTGCTCGAATGTTCTGCGATTAGTCATAATGAAGAGTATATATAAGTGAAAAAGTTTCAACCGCTTCCCCATAATGTTGGCCTTTGCTCGCAACTTGCGCCGTGCCCCCATCCAAAAGATGGGCCGGTTTTATAGTGAAAAAATTCAAGGTTCTGTTATTGGTATTGATTTGGGTACCACCAATTCCGCCGTTGCCGTTATGGAGGGCAAGGTTCCCAAGGTCATTGAAAACTCCGAGGGTTCTCGTACCACTCCTTCAGTTGTTGCCTTTACTGATGAAGGTGAGCGTCTTGTAGGTGTTCCCGCCAAGCGCCAGGCTGTTGTTAACCCTACCAACACTCTTTTTGCCACCAAGCGTCTTATTGGTCGCCGTTTCGAGGACGCCGAGGTCCAGAAGGATATCAAGGAAGTCCCTTACAAAATCGTCAAGCACAAGAATGGCGACGCCTGGGTTGAGGTGCGTGGCGAGTCTTTCTCCCCTGCCCAGATTGGTGGTTTTGTTTTGAAGAAGATGAAGGAGACCGCCGATACCTACTTGGGTAAGGCCGTCAAGAACGCTGTCGTTACCGTTCCCGCTTACTTTAACGACTCCCAGCGTCAGGCTACCAAGGACGCCGGTCAAATTGTTGGTCTTAACGTCCTTCGTGTCGTCAACGAGCCCACCGCTGCCGCTCTTGCTTATGGTCTTGACAAGAACGACGACCAGGTCATTGCCGTCTTTGACCTTGGTGGTGGTACTTTTGATATCTCCATTCTCGAGATTCAAAAGGGTGTTTTCGAGGTCAAGTCCACCAACGGTGACACTCACTTGGGTGGTGAGGACTTTGATATCGCCATTGTCCGTGATATTGTTGCCAAGTTCAAGAAGAGCAGCGGTATCGATCTTTCTGACGACCGCATGGCTATCCAGCGTATCCGTGAAGCTGCTGAGAAGGCCAAGTGCGAGTTGTCCACTGCCAGCAAGACTGACATCAACTTGCCCTTCATCACTGCCGATGCTAGCGGTCCTAAACACATCAACGAGTCTTTTAGCCGTGCTCAGTTTGAGAAGCTTGTTGAGCCCCTTGTCAAGCGCACTGTCGAGCCTGTCAAGGCCGCTCTTAAGGACGCTGATATTCAGGCTTCCGGCGTCAACGAGGTTATCCTTGTTGGTGGTATGACCCGTATGCCTAAGGTTGTTGAGACCGTCAAGTCCATGTTCAACCGCTCCCCTAGCCACAGCGTCAACCCCGACGAGGCTGTTGCCATTGGTGCCGCCATCCAGGGTGCTGTTCTTTCCGGTGAGGTCCAGGACGTTTTGCTTCTCGATGTTACCCCTCTTTCTCTCGGTATCGAGACTCTTGGTGGTGTCTTCACTCGTCTTATCAACCGTAACACCACTATCCCTACCCGCAAGTCTCAGGTCTTCTCCACTGCTGCCACTGGCCAGACCAGTGTTGAGATCCGCGTCTACCAGGGCGAGCGTGAGCTTGTACGCGATAACAAGCTTATTGGTAACTTCAACCTCGGTGGTATCCCTCCTGCTCCCAAGGGTGTTCCTCAAATTGAGGTCACTTTTGATATCGATGCTGATGGTATTATCAACGTCTCTGCCAAGGACAAGGGTACTGAGAAGGATGCCTCCATTACTGTTGCCGGCTCTTCTGGTTTGAGCGATGCTGAAATCGAGAACATGGTCAAGGACGCTGAGAAGTACGCTGAGCAGGACAAGGCCCGCCGCGAGGCTATTGATGCTGCCAACCGCAGTGACAGTGCCGCCAACGAGATTGAGAACTCTTTGAACGAGTTCCGTGCCCAGCTCGACGAGGCTCAGGTTAAGGAGCTCGAGGAGAAGATCACTTCTCTCCGCGAGATTATCGCCAAGGCCCAGTCTGGTGAGCAAGTCGACTTGGAGGATCTCCGTGTCAAGACTGATGAGGTCCAGAAGCTTTCTCTTGACGTTTTCAAGAAGGTCTACGAGAACAAGGCTAAGGACGAGGACAAGAAGGAGTAAATACAAAAATCGTAACCAAAATATGTACATAGACTACTAATATATACTCTTTTATCTATTCTTTAAATGTGATATGACTGCGGGCAAGTTTTCGGTGATCTTATTGCCCATATGTACATTTGGTCCGTAGTCTCAAGAGGGAGTGTATAGAGCTGGGGAAGCCTTGTCTCAAGAGCAGCAGTATGAGTAGAGCTGGGGCAAGCCTCAGACATTTATAAAGGTGTCTGTCAATAGAAATTGCAAAAGTGCTACTTTTAGCAATTCTGAGATGCCATCGTTTCCCAAAAGGTTGTAGCCAACCTGCAGCTAACCGGCAGCCAGCCACAGATCCGATGCACTGCATATGCCGCGTATTCATGACATTGTTAATGCGGTTTGCGCGAGTCAATTTGACGCGTGGAGGCGGAGATGTCATACCCAATTTCAATCTGTGTGATTGAATCAACACGGCTAGAAATTGTTACGAGGATACATCAACTACTCGCACACCTCGGCTACCCACCTGGCAGTCTTTATGATTGACGGTAAAATAATTCCTGTGGATGTGGTTACTGATTCTCGATTTCATAGACAACAGTTTCTTCAATCCGATAGTCTTTACGCTTTCAGGTTTGTCGCTCGGCAAATAATGCTCTCTGGTCAGATCAGGTAGCGCATCAATGTGTAGAGGGGATATTCACCACCATTTTGTCACTAAACTGGCAGCTCTCGTGGCCTTCCTTGACTGGGCATGTACCCACCCGTCTACAACCGACTTTCTGACAATCTCAAGCTGGCGGCAAGTTTTGACTGTGCGATAAATTGGCCTTTGGCGAGACCCAGTGGAATTCACCATGGGATCATCAAAGCCATATCTAAACCCTCTCAAATCCAAACGCTTCTTGAGCAAACTTGGAATTCAAGCTAGTGATGACCGCAACAATCTGGTGATGTCATTATATGCATGTACATCTATAAATGTCTCACTTTCACAGAAAATTGCTGCTCGTAACTCAATAGTCCGAGTAGGCTAAAACTCATACAAGGCCTCAATCGTGTTATATTGGCAATATAGTTTGAATTCGACTAAATTAAAAGTCCGTTATCCGAGCGGTTGGCTATTTGGCTATTTATAGTTCCCCAACTCGCATGAATGATGTACTTTACTTCCACTTCGGTCATTAGTGTGCATGCATATTTACGTCATACTTACTCCGAGCCAGTATGCGCTCAGGTATAAATGGCGCACAATCCCCATACGAATAAACTCAACCATAATGATGAACACAGTTTATTTGGCTGCCTTTGCTCTTGCCGCTGCCGCCTCTGGCAAGACCTACACCTTCACCGCGGTTGGCGGTGGATTCGACGGTCAAGCCGTTGGACTTGACTCGGGCAACAACAACCTTCATATCAGTAACTCCGGTCCCCTCGTCACTTGGACCGACAATGGCGAGTGGAATGGCTGGAACGGAAACCAGGGCCTAACCAACGCCTATCAGTTCCTTAAAGTGGGTTCCAGTGGTGACTCTGCCAGTGTCTTTTCTGTAGCTGAGGATGGAACTTTCTCTTACCAGGGTAGTACCAGATTCTTTGTCTGCACTGGTGCCAACGACGATATTGCTTTCTGGGCTTCTGCTGGTGATGTTAGCGAGACCTTCAAGAATCAGTGCCCTGGTTACACTGAGATTAAGCTCAATGCCAACCCCTCTGCTGACTCTGCCAGTTCTGCGGCTCCTGCTTCCTCTGAGGCTCCTGCCAGTTCTGCGGCTCCTGCTACCTCTGCGGCTCCTGTTACCTCTGAGGCTCCTGCCAGTTCTGCGGCTCCTGCTCCCACTACCGCTGCTCCCACCACTGCCGCTGGTGAGACTACTGTTGCTGAAAAGACCTCAGTCGAGACTGGTGTCGCCACTGCCAACAGTGGTGTCCGCAATGCTGCCTTTGGTGTTGCCGCTATTGCCGCTGCTCTTCTCTAAATCACTCCTTTTATGAAATTTAGTTTATTATTTATCCATTGTTTCTAATGTAGAATCGCTTTAGAATGTATTAAAATCAGCCCAAATGAAACAGGCTTTTTCCAAGAGTCGTAAGGCTATTGTGCACTCTTGGGAGGTGTGGGCTGGGTCGAGGAGCACCAGCAATAAGGATACTTCATTGGGCTAACTGTTGGCGACTAGCAAATCTACTAATTGTCCACCTTTGTCTGACTAGTAATCCGTAATCCTACGCTGACCTTGGCGACTAGTAAGCCGCTATGCCTGTGCTCAGCTTCAAGGCTGAAAATGGTGTAGGCGCAATTGCTACGAGTCCCAGTGGAAGAGACGTGGCTTTAGCAAGTAGAGCTGGTCTCTACATTGTAGATCTACAGGAGCCGTATAGTCCTCCGAGGCTATTGTCCTTACGCACTCCATGGGAAGTCTCCTCAGTGCAGTGGTGTTCCCATCCTAATCACTATAATCGGGTAGTCTCGACTTCCAGCCAGAAGCTTGTGGTTTGGAATTTGGCATTACCTTCTCACAATGCTGTTGAGCATGTGCTGCACGGGCATTCGCGCGCCATTACTGACGTCTCCTTTAGCAGGCTCTCGCCAGACTTATTGGCAACCTGTAGTATTGACACATATATTCATATATGGGATATGCGTGATCCTCTCCGCCCGAGCATGTCGTTTGCCGATTTCGAAGCGGGTGCATCGCAGGTCAAGTGGTCGAAAACCCAGCCGCACCTACTCGCAAGTGCTCATCAAAATCGAATGCTGTTGTGGGATTCGCGAAAACAAAATGTTCCGCTGATTGAAATTGCTGCTCATACCCGAAGAATCAACTCTATTGACTTTGACGATACCTCAAACAACCATTTGGCTACGGCATCAACTGATCGATCGATTAAAGTATGGAATCTGAATGATCTCAAGCGTGGAGGCGAGCAAACTCCACGGCTTGTAATGGAAGCTGAATTCCCCATCTGGCGAACCAGGTACTTGCCAGATGGTGGTAACGGTGCGTTTGTTATCCCGCTTAGGGGATCGAGCAACAACGCTTTCTTGGCAGATTTCAGTCCCCGACCAGAGACAGTGCCGTTTGAATCAGTCCAGACTTTCTCAGTACACAAGGCCCCAATTAAAGACCTCAGTATTCGACGCGAAGGAAATGGCTATAATCTCCTGACCTGGGGTGGTGATGATGAACTCTGTGTTTGGAATGTTGACGAAAGCTCTCTGAATGCTGTCAACGCCCCTGCAACATTACGCCCAATTCAACCACGGGACTATACGTATCGTGACCCTCCATCGATGCAGCAACGGCAAACCTCACACCGTCACCGAGCAGGCTTTTTCAGAATGGCTGATACCCATCATAATTCCGCGGGACAGCTGAATGATGGCCATCTCAACTGGATTGCCGGTGTTCGAGTCAACGATAGTAGTGACCAGGATAACATGATGCCTTATGTCGCGGGCGACGGAATGCCTACCGACTCAGATAACGCACAAGTAGCGCGTCTTTCCACCGAAATCACATCAGTTAGCACAAAGTTCCCCAAAGTCCAGTTTGAGCAAATTGATATTGCTAATGGAAAATGCGTGTTGACAGCCAGAGGACCTTGGGGCCGCGATTATGATGATGAATATGTTACTATGCGAATTCATGTCAATTTCCCCGTCGAATACCCGCATGCTCCCCTTCAATGTAGTGTCGAAGAGGACCCCAATAGTGACCCAACAAAAGTCGCAGAGATGGAACAGTATTTGAGCGAAAGCTTGGCAACTATTTCAAAGCATGGAAAACCAGCTCTTGAATTTTGCTTGAGACATATCATGGGCGATAGCATGCCCATAGAAACAATCATATTCGAACCAGCATACCATCTTGATGATATGGAAGATATCTATAACTCTACTGATAGCGAGTATGGGCTTGGCAATACCGAGGACTTGAGTTTTGGAAATGAGCCCGAGGAGGCAGAGGATGTAGATCGCAAGCCCGATAACCAATTCATTGGTGGCACTAGCAAACCTAAACTTGACTCAACACCGCTACCACGCTGCTGCGGTGCTATCTGGGCAAACAATGGGCAGCTCGTGTCATTTTTCAATTTTGAAAAAGAGAAAAAACTGGAAACAGATCTCTATGCCTTGGGTCGTGTGTTACCCGGCGAGGACGAGTCTGACAGCGAAAGCTCCATCTCCAGCTTTGAGAGCGAAGCTGATTTCGAGCCCATCAAAGATATAGGCTATCATTTTTCCCGCCATTTTCATGTACGTCCCTGGAATACTGCGCCAGCAGACAAAACAGCTTCACAAAGCGATGATTCCGAGAGTCTTGGAGGTACGGCCCTTATCAAAATAACCAACTACAATCATCTGCTTCCTTGTAGGCCTGATATGGCTGCAGACTATCGCTACGACTTTACTATTGACAATATTGCTGAGGTTACTGAGCATAACGCCAAAGTCGCACAGCGATATGGAAAGCCTGAGGATGCTTATATCTGGAAATTATCAAGATACCACTCACCAAAGAGTCCATGTTTCGATCACAAATCATTACTTGGGATGGAAGGCAATACGCTTTTGCTTCCGTTTTTCAATCTATATGCATCCAAATTCCACACATCTATCCTTGATGGACTTGTCGAGTATTTAAAATCAAAGGAGAATTATATGCTTCTGGTGGGTCTTGACTGCATCAACTGTATCTTCAACGGTCAAAGGATCGAGCGGGTTACTCGTACCTTTTATTTCAATGGAGACCGGCCATCATCATTCGTTCCTTACTTTGAGTCTAGCTACTTGCTGAGCCGCCCGCTTGGCTCTCGGCCTGAACCTTTACCCAAAGTTAATAACCGAGTGCGTCGCGTTGGCGAAAAACAGCCTGAAGTTGTATTGCAAAAGTATAACCTGAATTCCGTTACTCATACCCCTTGTGCTTCTGAATTACCAGGTTATGACAATTTAGGCCTACAGATTGAACCTAATGCTACGCCTCATTCGCACCACTCGTCAGTTTCAACAAGGCAACCGAGTAAAGCGACATCAGAAGTCTCGAGCATTGCAGAGGATACAAGCGATTCAGGAGGCCTCAAGATTCGTGTCCAGTATCTTAACCCCGTGCTTAACGGAATTGATATCCATTCTTATCCAGATGAAGGGCTGGGGCCCCAGATCATCTCGGGGTATACCTTCAATATTGATGAGATGGCGCAGAGACGCAAAATCTATGCGGCAATGCTTGATTCATGGGGGCTTTCTATTAAGCGCCTCGAAATACTCAATATTTCATTCCCAGATTGTGAATTTGAGGCTGCAATGGACAACGAACCGGATGATGAATGGATGGTCGGTATCAAGCTGGCTGGTAAACGAAAGGCAACAAAACAAAGAGCTACATGTGTGTACTGTTTAAAAACTCTGTCTACGCAATTTGTCACCTGTCTACGGTGCAACCATGTCTACCATCGCGCGTGTTTGCAAAAGTGGTCGCTCGTCAGTATCGAATGCGCATCTGGTTGTGGGTGCTCATGCATGCACCGGTCGGTGTAGGCTATTTAATTATTTATATCAACAGTTACTCAATTACTACTTTTGCCTTTTTCTTTTTGCGCTTTGGGATTGGTTCAGTCTCGGCATCAGTTTCATAGTCGGTGTCAATGTGAGCAGCCGGACGTTTAATGATTTCTTCCACTTCATCTGGAACCATCAGCACACAATTGTAGCGGTCATTGGATGAATGGACTGCAATCTGGTCACGCTTCTCGAGATCCCAAACAACAATCTTACCATCACTGGAGACTGAGGACATAAAGGTGTCGAGGAAATTGAAATCTTTGACGCGTGTCGCATGACCATGAAGGGTGAATTCAGGTTTTGAATCTTCTTTGAGATTGTCCCATTTGAAAAAATCAATTTTTCCGTTTGAGTAGCTGAGCACCAGATACTCCTTCCAAGTCCGCAGCTGCTGAAGGCCAGAATCCAGTTTACGGGTCCACTCGGGGCTTGAAGTAGTATAAAATGCAATAGAGCGATCAAATCCCACAATATAGCTATTTGAATTGGGAACCCACTGCACTCTGTATGGCTTCTCCCGGAGCTTGAGAGCTGAAGCTTTCCGTGCGGTCATTGTATTCCAGAGAATGAGCTGTTTATCATCACTCACACTCAAGGCAATCTTACCGGATGGATGTATACTGATATCGTTTACCGCATCTTTGTGGCCTTTGAGCACTCCCAACAACTCCCAGTCTTTTGTACGCCAAATACAGATTTGGCCATCACCACCACCGCTAAACAGCCACTTGGATTGATAAAACTCAAGGCACAAAATCTGCCCTGAATGATGCATCAGTGTGCCCACTTCTTTACGTTTTTGGAGATCATAAAGACGAATGTTCTCATCATTGGAGCCACTCACCAAATACCGCTTGGAAGCCGCTACGCATCTGATGGATGCCGTATGGGGTGTGAAATGGAAGATTGGAGTGAAAATTTCACCTTTTGAAGAAATAGTCAGAGCTGTGCAAAATAAGTTATGCTCATATGAGCCAGTGATGATGCGTACAGTTGTACCAGTATGACGAATATCATCAAGCTGCTCGATATTACCTTCTGGAAGCTCACTGACGGCCTGAACGTCTTTCGAGGCCTCTTCTGCTTTGGTTTTCGATTTCGATTTTGATTTGGACATGAAAAAGAATTATGTAATGGGTGCAGCATTTCATAGGATGATGAAAAACCTTCTAGAGATTGGATCGGACAGATTAATAGATTGGATCGGACAAATTAATGTGTATATCCAGCGCTCTGTTTGAGTTTTTCCACTACGTTACCAATGCTCAGCCTTTTTAAGCACCCCCCTTAATCGCCCCCACTACCCCCCTCCGCCACTTTTTGCCCCCGCTACCGGTGACTATTCCTCTCTCTCTGCCCACCGGTTTCGCTAAAATACGCTATGGTCACTAAAGTGGGTATACTGGGTAAGGATACCATCCATCTCGGGTACAACATCCAGAGCCATATTGTGCGCGATATTCTTGAAAATATTAAATCGTCCACTTATGTCCTGGTTACTGATACAAACATTGCCCAGCATGATCATGTCCAAAAGATCGAGCGCGAATTTGCCGAATTAACTACTGGGGCATCCCCGCGCCCCCGGTTTTTAAAGTGCTTGATTGCGCCGGGCGAGTACTCGAAATCACGGGCTACCAAGGCCGCTGTCGAGGATTTTATGCTTGCGCATCAGTGCACCCGTGATACCGTTGTGTTGGCTCTTGGTGGTGGCGTCATTGGCGATATGATCGGTTATGTCGCTGCTACATTTATGCGCGGAGTCCGTTTTGTACAAATCCCCACCTCACTTTTGGCAATGGTCGACTCGAGCATTGGCGGTAAGACAGCTATCGATACTCCTCACGGAAAAAATCTCGTGGGTGCTTTCTGGCAACCTGAAAGAGTTTTCATTGATATCGCATTCTTGGAGACTTTGCCTGAGCGTGAATTTATCAATGGAATGGCTGAAATCGTCAAGACTGCGGCCATCTGGAACGAAAACGAATTTGCTCGCCTTGAGAGATTGGCTCCCACATTTTTTGAATGCTTGGCCTCGCGCAAGAATGTTCGTATCGATATCTCAGCCGTTGAAGATGTCTTCTTGTCAATCGTCAAGGGATCTGTTGCCGTAAAGGCAGAGGTTGTTACTCTGGATGAGCGTGAGGGTGGCCTCCGCAATATCCTTAATTTTGGCCACTCGATTGGACATGCTTATGAGGCCATTTTGACCCCCCATATTTTGCACGGTGAGTGTGTTGCTATTGGTATGGTTTTAGAGGCTGAGCTCTCACGCTATCTTGGTCATATGAGTGCTGCTTCTGTCGCTCGTCTTGTTTCTTGTCTCAAGGCCTATAAATTGCCTGTTTCCTCTCTTGACCCAGTTGTATTGGAGCGTTCAAACTACATCGCGTCTCCTGTAGACCAGCTCCTGAACATTATGAATGTCGATAAAAAGAATGACGGAAACAAGAAAAAGGTCGTTTTGCTCGAAAGTATTGGAAAGTGCTGGGAACCCAAGGCCTCGGTCGTCACTGATGACCAGTTGCGGGTAATTCTCACCGACGATATCCTTGTTGGAAGTGCTGCAGCCATTCCTAAAGAGTACACTATTGTGCCTCCCGGCTCCAAATCCATTTCTAATCGTGTTATGTTGTTGGCAGCCCTCGGTGAGGGTACTTGTCGTATTGAAAACTTGCTGCACTCTGATGACACTGGTTATATGCTCGAGGCAATTCGTAATTTGGATGCTGCAAAAATCACTACAGATAATGGCGGTGATGTGATTGTTGTCGAGGGTCATGGTGGTAAGCTTAAGGCGCCCAAATCCCCGCTTTATCTCGGTAACGCAGGTACTGCAACCCGTTTCCTCTCTTGTCTTGCAAATTTTGTTCAAGTGTCTGATGACAGCGAGCATGTTATCGTCACAGGAAATAAGCGTATGCAGGAGCGACCCATTGGCCCCCTTGTGGATGCCTTGCGTGGTGTTGGCGCCAATATTGATTATCTGAATAGCGAGAACTGTCCTCCCATCAAGTGCCAGGCCCTGCCTTCTGGCCAAAAATTCCCTGGCGGTCGCTATGAACTTAGTGCTACAATCTCGTCTCAGTATGTCAGTGCTATTTTGATGTGCGCACCCTATGCCGCTGAACCAGTAACCTTGAGCCTTGTCGGTGGTAAACCAATCAGCCAGCTCTATATCGATATGACTATTCAAATGATGAGCGATTTCGGCATTGAGGTAACTAAATCTACTACTGAGGAATACACCTATCACATCCCTAACGGTGTCTACAAGAATCCATCGCGTTATGTTGTCGAGAGTGATGCAAGCTCCGCCACTTATCCATTGGCTTTTGCTGCTATGACCGGCTCAAAATGTGTAATTCCTTCTATGGGCTCCCGTTCTTTACAGGGAGATGCACGGTTCGCTGTTGATGTTTTAAAACCAATGGGATGCACTGTTGAACAGACTGCCACAGAGACTATTGTCCAGGGACCCAAAGCTGGTGGCCTTAAAGCGCTCAAGAATATTGATATGGAGCCTATGACCGATGCCTTCTTGACCGCGTCCGTTGTAGCAGCTGTTGCCCAAGGCACTACTCGTATCTATGGTATTGCCAATCAGCGTGTCAAAGAATCCAATCGTATTGAGGTTATGCGTGTGGAGCTTGCAAAATTCGGCGTTACTTGTCGCGAACATGATGATGGGCTTGAGATTGATGGAGTTTCTCTCAACAAACTCACTACACCCGCCAGAATCCATACTTATGATGATCACCGCGTAGCCATGTCTTTTAGTCTTATTGGTACACAGGCCCCGAAACCTGTTCGCATTGATGAGCGCCGCTGTACCTCTAAAACTTGGCCCGGGTGGTGGGATACCCTGGGCTCACTTGGAGTCAAGCTCGCAGGTTTCGAGAATGTTGAGCTTCTGGCCACACCCCCAGTCCCCGAAACCCTTACAACAAGTATTATCCTTATTGGTATGCGTGGTGCAGGAAAAACCTCCATTGGCCGTCAAATCGGTGCCATTCTTGGCTGGAAGTCTGCTGATTTAGATGATTATCTTGAAGAGGTTGTGGGTCAGTCGATTCCTGATTACATTGCCGAAAACGGATGGGAGAAGTTCCGTGAACTTGAGACTGAGTTGTTTAGCGAGTACATCAAAAGCCATCCTCAACATCATATCATCGCTACCGGTGGTGGTTTAGTAGAATCTCCTGCTGCTCGTGAGGCCCTCAAACAGTACATCGCCAAGGGAGGTCTGGTTATTCATGTTCATCGCAATATGGACTGCATTGTTGAGTTCCTTGGTCGTGACAAGACCCGTCCTGCCTACACTGACCATATCACCACAGTCTGGGAGCGCCGTAAAGTGTGGTATCAAGAGTGTTCCAATCGCTTTTTCTTTGCCGTGCATGTGGAAAATACAACAGACGAGAAGCTGTACCGTGATGCTCTTAGTCGCCATGTCCGTACTTTGGTAAACCCTACCAAGGTTGAGGTTCCCGATGTGCGGTCTTATTTCTTGAGTCTCACCTATCCCGACTTGGGTGCTGTGAAAGGACTGGGAACCGTTGTTCAAGGCTGCTCTGCTGTAGAGTTACGTGTGGATCTTCTCAAGAGTACTGCACAAGAATATGTTGCAGAACAGCTCGGCCTACTGCGCCTTCACACTACCTTGCCCATCATCTATACCGTGCGCACTCATTCTCAAGGCGGGCAGTTTGATGATCTCAACACTGATAACTACGTTGAGTTGGTGAAGCTCGGGTTCAAGCTATGTGTTGAATACGTGGATATTGAGCTCACACAGCCGCAGCAGTACTGGGACGAGTTCCATCAGTTCAAGGGTCATTCGCGAATCATTGCTTCTCATCACGATGTTAAAGGCGAGCTTTCTTGGACCGACCGCGAGTGGAACGTCAAGTACTTCCATGCTACTAGACTGGGCGATATTGTCAAGTTTGTTGGCACAGCCAAGACCTTTGAGGATAACTTGAAACTAGAAGTTTTCAGAGCTGATCACAGAGGCCCTGGTTTTAAACCTCTGATTGCCATCAATATGGGTACTGCAGGTAAAATGAGTCGCGCTCTCAACACCATTTTGACGCCCGTCACTCATGAGGAAGTACCCTTCCCGGCCGCTCCCGGCCAGCTTTCAATTAGGAACATCCACCACGCGCTATCGTTGTGGGGTGCACTTGAGGCCAAAAAGTTCTTTGTGTGTGGTAATCCCATCAGTCACAGTCAGTCCCCTAATCTTCACAATGAATCTTTCCAGGAACTGGCACTGCCTCACCAGTACACCCGCTTTGAGACGGACACTGCTTACAACGTTATCTCCTACATCAAGGAGCTTGGCGAAGATTTTGGCGGTGCATCCGTGACTATACCCTTCAAGCGCGATATTATGCCCTATATGGATACTCTCAGCTGTGATGCTAAACTAATTGGCGCGGTCAACACAATCTCTACTCATCCTGATGGCAAATTACATGGATCAAATACTGATTGGTTGGGTATTAAGAATTCCTTTGAAAAGTGGGGTGTCAACAACGTGGCACATGGTCAATCTGCCCTCATTCTAGGTGCTGGCGGTACCGCTCTTGCTGGCGTTTATGCATTCCATCAAATGGGCGTCAAGAGCATATACATTTTGAACCGCTCTCGTGACAATGCTCAGAAAGTTGTTGATAATTTCCCTGCTGAATATGGTGTAAAAGTTTTTGACGAGGATGTCCCCCAAAACGTTTGCTGCATCCTCAGCTGTGTTCCCGCTCACAACCCGCTCGACACAGCTGTTTTGGCTAAATTGAAGGCAGTTTTGAAGCAGAGTCCCGAATCTCTTTTGCAGCGCACTCTACTTGATGCTGCCTACAAGCCTAGCATGACCCCTGTTATGGAGGTCGCTCAAAGCCTCGGATGGTCAGTTATCCCTGGTCGTGAGATGCTTGTGTTGCAAGGTGTGGAGCAGTTCCATCAATGGACAGGCCTGCGTGCTCTTGTTGCCGCAGAACGGGCTGTATTGTGAGCCTCTATGGTGAGCCTGCCCTCGTCTGCCTCGAAAACTGTTTAATTATTAGGGCAGAGTTACAGAAACGTGAATTGTGTATATAATTTACTATTGACATCATACTAAAAGATTAGCCCAAAACAGGGGCTTGGCTTCTACCTAAATGAATACCGTTATCACGGTTCAAGGCGAAATAAGCCGAACCAGCAAGCAGCAAGGCACTGGTAATGTAACCGTAATACGCAAGACCGTTCTTGTTGCTATGGGATGCAATGGATGAAGCCAATCCAGTGCCCAAGAGACCAATACCCCAATCGCCAAAGTTGAGCAGCAAACCGCCAATGACGATAAAGTGAACAATAAGCACAATATTGCGAGAATCGACGCCCAGGATATGTTTGGGCAGGCCCAAAACTTTCCAGGCATCGGCCACAGTGAGATAAAGGCCGATGATAAAAGGCAAAGCAGTTACGGCGAAATGAATGATAAACCAGTTGCGAAGAGGAGTGACCTTATAGGTTTCTTCGCGTAAATAGGTTGTAGCAGCACTAACAAGAAGCAAAAGGCTAGCAAGGAGTGCCAAGACCTTCAAGTCGTACCGAGTGAACCATTGCCAGGCCAAGAGCAATACATTGTTCAACACAAAGTGCTGTTTGATGACTGCAGAAGAGCCCTTGTAATGATCATAGAGGAAAATCGCCTGTACAGCCACAGTGAATACCCACAAAGCATGGACAAAAGTATGGTTAGCAGGGATCACTCTGCTATGGAGTAAAAGTGAGTCTCCAGTGGTAACGCTAAGTACCGCCAAAAGCCAGGATACAACACCGGCACCATGAGTAGCAAAATCAGTCATGAGTCCATCTCAGGAACTTTCCGTAATTTATATAATTAGAGGTGATCCACTTGCATATGCAAGGCATCAAGCTTGCTGGTGGCGTTTAGAGGCTCGCAAGAGTATATATGAAGGAATCTAAAATTTCACAAGTGGTGGAACGCGAGGATCTTGAGTTTTCCATTTAAATTTCGCCATAAGTTGCACTACACCGAGCACAATGTGCGTTACCGCAGCATCCCGGCAAGCACATGCATGCTTGGGAATTGGTTTAATAGCAACGTTATCTGCGATGGTAAGATCCAAAAAAATTGAAACATTATAACTCCAAATTTCGTGAAATATACTATACTCGCGATTGTCCTTCCCCGCACGTGGTGGTGGGGCGGTTGGGCATCCAATATATTGTGCTTGCTAGTTTCACCAATACTTGTCTTGTCGGTCTCTGGATCTAGTGGTATATGATAATAGGATATAATACTCTGCCGGGCAATGCTTTTGGCAAGTACTCCAAGCCTCAATGCTGAGAAGAGTGTTGGTGCATCTATCCTGCATGAGAACCTGCATTCATTGTGCAATCTCGCACCACCTCAAGAACAATTGTGCATTATTCGTGTTTATGACTTCAGAGTTTACTTTTACTTGGACAGACCTGTTGGGCAGAAAGGGGCAGACTTAATGTGGGTCTTTATGACCATCGGAGAATGCCTGGCAATTGCTGTCACAAACCATATATAAACAGCAGCCCTTGTGGTCAACAGGCCAGTTCGAGTTCCTTTCAACAAATATGAAGCAAAACAAAAACCGTTGCGTATCAGCACTGAAAAAGTTTATTGACTATATGGGCACCTCCAGCCTCTACTGAGGAGCTTCAACAGCCCGACCGCGCCCATTCAGGTAGACTATGAAACATTAGCTAGTTCTAGATTGTACAGATTTCAGCCGGTTGGTTTGTACGTTCCGCACATCCCTTGACGGTTGGCCTCCCCACAACCTCCCCACAAACTGATGAATAATACCAGTGATCTGCTAAAACTATATGAACACAGCGGACAACACTCTAATTCCACTTGAATCTCATGAATCTACCTCACTTTTAAGCGATAGTGAGGTGGAGTTTGTGGAGTTTGAAGAATCAGAGACTCTCGATCAACCGCTATACCGGGCACCAATAGAGACTTCAAGTATCGTACACAAGGATCTTCCTTCAGTTACATTTAGTAGAGAATTTCAAACAGCTCTACTGGAAACCCCTGCACTCTGTCGTAATATCGCAATTGTGGGGCATCTGCATCATGGTAAAACCAGTTTAGTGGATATGTTGGTACAAAACACTCATTTGTGTGCTCCAGATTTGTACACAAATACACACTATCTGGAAACAAAAAGAGAAATTACCATCTCCACAAAAGTCATGAACCTGGTGGCCCAAAATTCAAGCGGGAAATCATTCTCTCTCAACCTAATCGATACACCAGGACACGTAGACTTTTGGGATCAATTGAGAGTGGGCATTGATCTTTGCGACTCGGTACTTTTGGTCGTTGATGTTTGTGAACCCCTTATGCCGACAGACTACAAAGCTATCGAGCAGGCTCTAGCCAAGGGCAAAAAAATAACCTTTTGTATAAACAAATTGGACAGGCTTGTAATTGAACAGCAGCGAAACTTGGAAAGCGCTACAACTCGT
This sequence comes from Wickerhamiella occidentalis, assembly GCA_030582035.1. Taxonomy (NCBI): domain Eukaryota; kingdom Fungi; phylum Ascomycota; class Dipodascomycetes; order Dipodascales; family Trichomonascaceae; genus Wickerhamiella; species Wickerhamiella occidentalis. The sequence continues at coordinate 103,314 of JAKTWN010000021.1, forward strand.
TTATACTACGTTATCAAACAACTCGAGAATGCCTTGGGAAGCAAAATAGACCCCAGGGGAATCTTGTTTGCATCTTCGAAATACAAATGGTCTTTTACACTTGAGACAATCGCGTCTCTTTACAAAAGGTTTGGCGATAGCACAGTAACAGAACAGGATTTACTTGAACCATCGGTGTTTGCCAAGTACGCTCTCGATCCTCTATTCAAGATATTCTACGTTGTACTATCCGGTGATGGTACGGCAATCTCCTCGCTATTCGATTATCTGGGTATAATAAAAAAAAGCATATCAAGCATGGATGTCGATCAGATTCTGATTTCCACTTTTGCCAAGTATTTTGAAACACCGGCTTCTGCCATTGTTGATGTTATACCACCTCCTCGAATAATAGCACACGACGAGGAGGAGCTGTTGTTGCATATCGTTACATTTATACACCATGGGACGCAACTTTATGCATTGACAAAAGTTCTTCAAGGCAAAATCGTCCCAGGACAGTGTGTCAAGTCCAATGGTACTGAGGCTACCATCTCTGATATTCTACTCCCTCAGGCTCAATACAACAGTGCACTCAAGGCAGCTTCTCAAGGTAACATAGTGCTGACCCGAGGAATTGAATCCCTGGGCTGCGGTTTCGTGGGGTCGGTAACCAGCTCAGGGGTGGCATATGCCACCAGATCTCTATCGAAACCAATAATCAAAGTAGGCGTGACATCTAATGACCCTGAAAGGAGCTCAATACTTTACAAAAATCTGGAGCTTTTAAAACTCACATGGCCGGGCGTTGAAATTTTGGTGGAAGGCACTGGCGAACATTTTGTGTGTGGCCCAGGTGAACTGTTTCTCGACTGTGTGCTCTATGCGTTACGCCACGACTTTGAGGAGCTCGAGATCAAAGTGGCAGACCCGGTCACACAGTTTAGGGAAACGGTGCTCGATGATTCTTATCTTATGTGTACCACTGAAACCCCAAATGGCCTGGGCAAATTTTCTTTTTTGGCTGAACCGCTGCCGGCAATGAGTGGGGAACCACACGATCTTGCAAATGTTGGGTGGGACCAACTCACTATTGACTCCATTATTGACAAAGTAGGTCCTCACAATATTCTTGTTAATGAATCAATCGATCGCCCCGATGGCAGGCCTGTGCATGAAGATATTATTCGAGGCTTTAGGGAATACCTCAGTAGTGGACCCCTATGTAATGAGCCCGTCCAATGTGTGGCCATGAAAATGTCAGAGTGCGAGCTGGGTGGTAATCAAATTACTGGCCAAGTAGCTCCTATAGTACGTCGTGCCTGTTTAGCTGCCCATATGGTTGCCACTCCTCGGTTACTCGAGCCCATCTATAAGGTTATCTGCCTTGGACCAGCCACTGCGTATAAACCATTAACAAAATTACTCACAAATAGAAGGGGTAACCTGACTAAACCCAGTATCGCTATTCCGGGTACCACTTTCCATCTATTTGAGGGCATCCTACCGGCCCTCGACTCTGCTGGGTTCGAGACTGAATTGAGAGGCTATTGTCATGACCTGATTCAGGTGAATCTCATTTTTGACTTTTGGAGAGCTATTCCAGGCGATCCCTTGGATCATAATGTCAGTGTGCGAAAGCTGGAGAAAGCGGGTCCGGACTCGCTCGCCAGAGATATTCTCATAAAACTTCGCAAACGTAAAGGATTGAGCCGCGAGCCTGATCCACCGGCTCTCATTCAGTGATAGATGATTCACATATAGATATATACATTTTTTTCAAAAGTTAGACTTCAACAGCCGCGTCTGGGAATACTCCATATGTGGCCAAACACACATTTTAAGGACCAAGATCTTGTTATGTACCACGCTATTCAACTATAGAACGCGTAAACGCCAGTGAGAGTCGCGGAAGTCTTAAAGTAAACTACGAAAGTTTATCTACATCAGCCCGCTAAACTTGGCATCGGAAAACTTCTTTAGATCCTCGTTATTAAAATTGACGTTTTGGATCCCGAAATCAACCGCTTCAACAAGAAGTTGGTGAATATCATTCACAGAGGCATACTTATCGATAAGCGCAATACCATTTAGAGCACCGTCCACGGTCAACCTTTTGCTGACGTCTCTAACAAGACATTCCTCAACTAGGTTGCGAAAGCACTGCGGGACCTTGAAATTCTTGCCCTGTTGTGGAAATGCAATCTTGAAATTGGGATCAGTGATTGCATTGAAAATATCCTCTTGGCCCTCAAACACCCTCCTTCCGTAGAGCATTTCGTAGACTATACACCCGCACCCCCACACATCACTGCTGCCACTGACGCGGTATTTATTTGGCTTGGACACAGTGCACTCAGAGAACATTTCAGGTGCCATGTAGCTTAGGGTACCAGCAGCATGAGATCTATACACGCTTACTGTGTTGCCTTGCGGGGTATCTGAGAGGCCAAAATCAATCAGTTTTAGGGTCCCCTTGACACTGATGAAATTGGCTGGTTTAAGATCAGAGTGGATTATCCCGTGCTTGTGAATAGCCTGGACGCATTTGAATATTTCTCTCGAGATATGCTTTACAGTATGGAGCTCCATATCGACCCCTTTACGGATAATTTTCTCGAGGTCCACATCCCCAAGTTCCATAACCACGTAGACGATTTTGTCTCGCTCTTCGCTGGCAATCAACTGGACCACTTTGGGTTCTTTTTCCAGCTTTTTGAGCAGGGCTATCTCGCGCTGGAAACCGACAATCAATACGTCTTCCTTGATGTTCCGTGTGTCGATTGTTTTGAGTGCGTAGAACCGACCTTGTGTATCTGACACGCGATATACCGAGGAATAGCCTCCTGAACCCACTTTTCTACCGATTTTATAGCTGATGCCGTTCACCTGAGCACTTTTGTTCATGTCAAGAGGATGTTGTTCTCCACTACCATAACATGTGTATATATACCCACAAACTAGGGTGGATGTGATATACATGCGTGGTTGGGTGGTTGGGTGGTGGGGTGCGCGATCAGAGAGTCATAAGGACTCCTGCGCTCCTGAGCGCGCGCTGAACAGTTCCAAACGTGGCCCGTGGGCTACATGGCTGCAGGTTCCTCCAACTATCGCCAGGCAGATAGCGAGTTCCCTAGCTTATATTTCCCTGGCTTTTTTTTTTTTGATTTCATTTTGCATTTTCTACAGCGCTTTATACTTTGCTTTTCGCGCCCCAAGTAAAAAAGGCAAATAAACCATGTACAACGTGAAGCGGGGCCGTAATTGGAGCCGCGCCGTACACATGAGTTCGCTTACGCAGCATGGGATGGCTACTGTGAAACCGTTCAGTATAATATTAGGCCTGATAATATTGGGCCTGATAATCTTACCAATTAGCTAAATATCTATAGTGTATGCACTGCCGCTTAATGTCAACAAAGGTATGAGGGCGCACACGCATGGCACTCAGTTGTACAATTTTGAGATATTCATCACTTATAAGACACAGGTACGCCGAAGATAGTTTAATAGATAAAGATGGGTTCTGTTTACTAAATAGATATATATAATTGGCCGAGAATCTTGCGGCTCTTTCTCATCTTATCTCCACTTGACATCAACAGAAGGGCTAACTCTGAGAGTTAAAGAGTATGAGAACTTGTACTGGTTGTTCTTAATGATATCTCCTGGTTCCAGTGAGCCTAACTCCTGGACTAGCCTAGCCATCACATACCCAGCTTCGTTGAGAGCGAATTGTTGGCCAAGACAGGTACGGGGACCTCCATTGAATGGCAAGTAAGCCCATGGCACAGTCTTATGGCCTTCCCAACGTTCTGGTTTAAACTCGTGAGCATCTTCACCCCATAACTCGGGGTCTCGTTGTAGGCCATAAACATTGTACTGGACCTGTGCTCCCTTGGGAACAAAGATAGGCTGAGAGCCATCCGGGCCGCCACCCCTTGGTAAAGTGGTATCGCGTCTGGCAGCACGGTTGTTGAGCGGCACGTTTGGGTGAAGACGGAGCGATTCATTGAGACAGTAAACAAGATAATTGCAGCGTTTCAGCTTCTCAAAAGTGATATCAGAAGCATTGAAGCCAATATCTCGAGTAACTGATTCCCTCAACTTTGCGTATTTTGCAGGGAACCTCGATAAATCAAGCACAAGGTGCGTGAGAAAGCTGGCAGTGGTAGATCTTCCAGCAACAAACATGGTAAACGCCTGGTCCCGCAAAAAAGACTTGTCGGAGTTGACTTTAGCAGCTTGAGCAATAAAACAGTCGTTATCCTTGTCCTTTATGACTTGGTTAACAATCGCATCAGAAAAGGAGTTAATAACGTCAAGATCAGCGAGAAACTGGCGAGAATAGGCAAACCGTTCTATACGGACTAGAAGCTTCCGTACTGCAAGAAATTTAGACGTTCTTTCGAGTGCATTGAACAGTTCAGAGGCCGGTACAGCGCCTTTAGTGGTAGGTATCATGGGCATGCTTGTATCAAAGCAGTCAAAGTCAAAGTCAAACAAGAAATGGAGTGATGTACTCAGTGTAAAGTCGAAAAACACTCTTTGCATATCCAGGTACCTCCCCTCATTCGATTCGAGCGGATCTTGGCACATAGCCCTTGAAAGTGTTTTTCAAGCATCTGCAAGTTGGACACGCGTTCACGCGCAAATATAGGCCGCAACATTGAGCGCTGGTTTTTCCAGGAATGTCCTTCGGAAGTGAATATACCATTCCCCAGTAGTGGATGGAGAATTTGATGCCGATAAGCGAGATTGAAGTCTTGAAGCTGGGTAGACAAAATTGCCCTGATGTTTTCGGGATCAGCAGTTTCAAACACAAAAAACGAATTGATTTGCTTCAATCGGGTAACTTGAGAGTACGGAGGGCCCATAGAGCTCAAAGCATTGCAGTCCCTCAACAATTTGACCATACGGTATGCATTGACCAGCCCAAAGGGCCATCCTAGGCTCTTGGTAATAGGGCCACAACCATGCCTTTTACGCTTGTAATCGTATATCCACCGTGGATAAATATAATCCCAGAGCAAGAACGCGCAACACACAATTACAACCCCAGCGACTATCATCTGTGAGGGGAGTGGGGAAACGCCCTGGTGGGGCTTTATTGTAAAGAATAGAGTAAGTCGAGACGCCTGCATGACTTTTTTGATCAAAAGTGGATTTAAAACTACCATGGGGTGGTGGATTCTTCGTCCTGCTTCTCATTAGTGCTGGGCAGGTTCAAGTAAGTTCATACTGCCATAGCTTACGCATGGCTTTGAGTTGACAACTGACAGTCTCTTGCTATTTTGAGAATGCTTTCTTCACGAGATTTTTGTGGGTCCCATCGATCTGTTTAGGGGTGGGTCATGTGGGACCTGGGGTTGTCGATATAGAATACGAGAACGGCTGTAATAACGAGATATTTCTAGATAAATTATATCTTAAAGAGCTCATCCTTGCAACTGGTCACGTTCGATCTCTCATTGAACGGCGTCAAAGGGCAAATGACCCTGGAGCCTCCAGAGTATCAACTGTGCATGACAAATGCAGGGGATTTAACGGGTTTGGAGCGTTTGAATTGAAAATTCGAATTGAGAATGGATATGGTTTGGGGCGGAGGAGTAGCACGACGTTGCCAAATGTGAACTCCTCGAGTCGAGCTATTGGAGGGATAAACTCGTTCAAGAAACTCACAGGTACTGATTAGAATCCCGTTCCTCCTATTATCTCTATAAAGCTACATTCTAGGCATTGCACGCTCTGATTTTTCGTGTCCCATCAATCCTCTGAACTCTTTGTGTGGAGCGCTTTCAATCAAAGGCGTTCAGGCACGCTAATCACAAGAAGATTATCGGTACCCATATTTTGCGAAGCTATGCAGATCACGCAATGAATGGGGTTTTAAAAAACGTATAGAACAGTTTATCATTACGCGACTTGTCGCTCGCAACTTATCGCTCGCAAACTCACTGAATAGCCCGACGACCAGATTGCTTGGCTTCAGTCCGGTAGGGTTTGCCTCGTGCATACCCAACTACAACACCGATCAGGCTGAAAATATGCGTATTTGGCAAACGGTTTTCTCTATAGGTGAATCAAGCTGAATATCAGCTATCGTCTCCCGAGAAGGCGGGTACTGTTCAGTGGACCCACATAGCCTCCTACAGGGACGCCCTTACTTTACCCCTGCAGCGAGTCAACTGTGGTGCCCCATCGGTGCTAGATCCAGCCCAATCTACTACCTGTGCGGCTTTTAATACCTTGTCCATCGAACTCGAAGCATTCTTGCCTTGCTCATACATGATTGGTAAATGCTGTTTATAGATGGAGCACAATCATTGATCCTGTGGCCGCGAGTGCAGCACCCAATATGCCATTCTTTGAGCATTCGAGTTGGCGGGCATTTTATTATCCGTGTGACCTAATGTCGAACATGTGGAGACAGTGGTGATCTGGGTCAAGAACCCAGCGATCGGTGGATATGGAGATACCTTTTGGAATAATTTTTGGGTAATCAGTCGGATACCGAGTGGATAAACACATGCACACTTCCCAAGTGTACGGGAATCTGAATTACGTCTACACTTTAATCAACACAACTTATCACAGTGAAGGAAGCTTTAAGGATATGCACGTTTCTGGTGGGATAGGCTTGAACCAGAGTCCTCAAGTTTGCTACATGCTGTTGTTTACATTTGTCGTGATTGTGAAAACACAACATCTCACTACATGTTGGTGTGTAAATGTTGTTGACCTTGGTATCATCTCACAGACTCGATTTAGAAAATGAGCACTGATCCTACACAGCTTGTCGTATTCATGGGCCCTCAGCGGAAGAGTTACAGCTGCTTCCAAATAGCCAAGAGGTATACCATTGGCCTTGAATCACTGCCTGCTGATCGCTTGCCACAGTGTGTGCGACCAGCCAGGAGCTATCCCGAGCTTCCCCCGGAATTTGTATGCCTTTTAGAACAGATATTTCCTGGCCCCGATCGCAGCGCCAATGCGTATATGCTTTTCGAAGCCCCTCGAGTCTAAAACTTTGGCACAGAGATACCCGCTTATGTCCATATACCTAGCTAGCTCAATTCATCAGGTATATTATGTGGAAGTCTGAAGCGATTTATATCCTGCAACGGAATCTTGTTAGTTCCGATGCACGCAGGAATGGAGAGCTCAAGTTGAAAGGAGAGGGCGATAGCTACAAGAGGCCAAAGCCAGATGGGTCACCGGGTTGTCGTTTGGTCGTCTAGTGCGCACGCAGGCTGGATCAAGTGGGGAGCAGGGTGACCTTTGGAATTAGTGTTTGCCAATTGCCCAACTTGAGCTCCTTGGTGCGGGCACGAACACCTTCAGGGACTACTTGCAACAGTACGAAGGCTGCCTTTCTAAACTCTTTGGATAACACAAAGACTGTAAGCTTGGCGGTATCCAAAAATTCAAACCTCATTTGCTTAGTGAGCATTGTTGATTAGTCAGCGCGCAAAAGCGGCATTGCGTCGGATCGGCTCTGTTCTAAATTTTTTGATCCCGTGATTTGGCACTATGGCCGAGCGGTTAAGGCGAGAGATTAGAAATCTCTTGGGATTTTCCCGCGCAGGTTCGAGTCCTGCTGGTGTCGTCACTTTTTTGCTAGCTGGATATTTTCCCGTTATACCGCTTTGAAATATTGTAACCGCTCCTGGCGTCGTCTCGACAATTTCAGTTGCGAACGAGCCCAGCGGCCAGGGTACGATGCGTACTCATTTAGTCACTGTTAATTATAGACAAGTGTGAACGAGTATTCACGAGCTGCTAGGTGATGACTCGCGCTAGATGATAACTCGCAAACTCATTATGCTGAATTCCACTCACTGTCGCCATTCCGTAGAATAAACCATCCCGGAATAAATCATCCCGCCAACTTTAAACCACTGGAAAGGCTGTTTGAATCAATAGTTGCTCGGGCCGTATATAACTAGCGCCAGGGCCAGCTGCCCTGACACATCATGTCTTCAGTCTACTCGCTGGCGTATTTGGCTCTAGTGATGGTGCTCATCCTGGCATATACACGCCATTATCAGACTAAAAAGACACGGGCTCTCCAAAATACTGCCCAGTTTTACGAATACAATTTCCCTCAAACTATTTACGATACGATAGCCAACAGCGAGACCCGCAATGTGAAATTGGAAAAGGCCGCTCTGCTTGCGCTGGGTAGTGAAAGCATCACACGCACTCTTAAGATTCAAGAGAGTAAGCTGCCCATTGCCTCCCTAGGCCAGCGCGGACTGGTTGGCGATGAGTTGAATAAACGCCACATGGGTAGCGAGATCTTGATGCGCCAAGAGATTCAAAACTTGGCTGGGTGTGCTGAAAAGCTACAATCTGGATCAGCGCAGTCTATTCTGGGAGCATCTCAGGAGGTGGCTCAGAATAATGCGCTGCGCAAGCGGTTGACCCAGCTCAGCGTATTTGAAGATGAATATCGCTCGTTAAGTGCAAACAAAGAGCTTGCAAAGTAATTATTAAACTGCTAGAGATGTAGAAATCAATATTGGCTCCCAGTTGTAACCATTGCGCTCTCAGTGAGCCAATAAGTGTCAAAGTATCCTGATTTCAAGGATTTATACATCTGCTAATTGTAATAAATAAGTTATAGAGTCAAGTCTTCCTGCTTCACCTCTGGCTCGTCGGGTTCAGTATTGATGAAATCATTTACATCAAAGTCTGCCGGAGTGCTTGGATCAAGCTGCCCCGTTGAATAATCCTCACCCGGCCCCATATTGGAGATCCAGTCTTGGACTTGCTGAAGAGAGAGATCCTGCATTGCAAGCTGGTTGGCTAGGGTATCGATCTCATCTTGTTTGAGAGAAATTTGCGCTCCAAGATCCTGGCCAGAAGAATCAGTGCCTTCCATCGCAGTGCTGTCATTGGTATTAGGAAGGTAATGCTTTGTAGGATATGGTGCCATTTGTCTGTTAAAGGGGACCAGTGCACCATCGTTGCTACTTGGAGTAGTACTTGTACTGCTGGAGGTATTGATCTTATTCTGCAAGTCCTTCATCTCTTGAATTTCTTGAATACGTTCGTCATCAGGGGGAGAGGGGCTCTCAGGTACCTGTGTGATGAACCGCCGCTTTGTGCCAGGCATGGGGCCGGTAACTCCATCGAGAATTTTGCCACCATTCTGGCCATAGACAGATGCAAGGAAATGGAGGATCTTATCGAGCATTTGCGAGTGTTGCTCATACTTTTGACGGTTCTGGTTGTGTTCGTTCCAAAGAAGCTCGTTGTCTTTGCGAATTCTGAACAAATCCTCCCCAATTGCCATCTGCTTATTCTTGATTGTTTCAAGCTCCTTGATCACCCTTGAAAAGTCCTGGTCCTCCTCTTCGTGCTCCTGTTTATTACTTCCCTTGTTGCGGACAATTTTGTCAAGTAATTCCTCGTGGCCACGCACAAAGTTTGGGCTCTGGAATTGCCAGTTCTCATCGCCATTGTTCATTGAACCAGACTGCAAGTCCTGGACTTTGTGCCAGCCGTACATATTGAGCTGGCGTACAAAACTAGAGAAATTGGCGTGCTTGAAATACTTTGGGAGCAACGTTTTCTCAAACGCTTCACGATTAACCACCTGGATCGACTTGCCATCAGGCATCCACCGAATATAGGGCGCATTAGCGGGGTCATTGACCATTTGCCAAAGCTTGCCTACAAACGCAGGGCGACCTTTTGGCTGAGAAATAACTTTTTTAGGTGGCATTAACGGGGGGAAGTTCCTTAGGTAAAAGAAAAAGTGAAATCAGAATGTGTCGAGGGGACTTTGCGGCGCCACCACCGATCGCCACAGCGTGGGTCCCCGTGACGACGTCACAACCCCCAGCGGCCTAACCCTGAAAATTATATATTCAGATGAAAATTTCTTTACTCCTCAAGATGAAAATGTAAGTGTGGTGATGATACCCATTATCCTATTTGGCGAAGTACCTGTGCCTAATAGTTAACCATCTTTCGGGACTGAACAACTAACATAGTAACTCATAGTCAAGTGACGACCGTCGTTTTCAGTTTTTAGGTGATTGCGAGCTTAGGTTCACTATTTACACCTATAGCTAGGAATATATTAATAGATCTCATATATCAGTACACTAGAGACTACTTGGTCTGTTCATTTTGGCGAGCAAATGCTTCCTGTGGGAACTTAATTCCTGGTGCTCACGAGTAAACGCGCATTGGTGCTCACTGACGAGTAGATGCTTCCTGGTGCTCGCCGACGAGTGAATGCTTCCTGTACCTCCTCAGCAACAATGAGTTGGCCATAACACTCAAAGAGCTCATACACATCGCCAATGACGCAAATACGGGATCCAGCCTATACCCTGTCCAAGGATATGCCACCCCGGCAGCTACCGGTACTGCAATCATGTTGTATAGCCCTGCCCAGAGGTAGTTGAGTTTTACCTTTCGCATCACCGCGCTGCTCAAATCCAAAGTCAAAGGAACCCCACTAAGGTCACCATGTACCAAAACGAACTTGGCAGTATTGAGAGTGATATCTGCCCCTGAGCCCATGGCAATTCCTACATCACTTCTCGCCAACGCAGGGGCATCGTTGACACCATCTCCAACCATTGCCACAATGGCTCTTCCATCATGCCTGGTGGTGGTGAGCCCTGTTTGTTGGAGCCATTTGATTTTTTCTGCTTTTTCTTCAGGCAACACTTGGGAAATCACATTCATAGCGGGGATCCCCACCTGCTTGGCCACAGCACGTGCAGTCTCAAAGTTATCGCCAGAAATCATCCAGCAGTCAATGCCACGGCTCTGCAACTCAGTGATGGTCAAAAGAGCTTCACTTCGAATCTCGTCGGTAGCAGCCATCATCATAGTGACTTTAAGGTCAACACAGAGAATTATAACGCTCTTGCCTTGTAACTTCCATTCCTTGAGTTTCACCTGCTCATCTCCAGAGATCTGTACTTTTGACTCCCAAACAAGCTGCTCATTACCGAGTACGGCCTCTTTACCGTCAAGTGGGCCCGCACAAACATTTGCCTTGACACCACGGCCTGGAATAGCACGGATATTTTCTACGCGTGAACTTTTGATATTCGCTACTGCGTAATTTTTGACCGCGAGCGCTAATGGGTGACTCGAATCCTCCTCCATGCGAGCAGCCAATTGCACCAACTCATCATGGTCACAATCGCCTACATTAACCAGCATATCCGGGAAATATACATCAGTGATAATGGGTTTGGAGGTTGTAATGGTACCTGTTTTATCAAAGCACACTATATCTACTTTTGAACCCTCTTCAAAAGCCTCGCCACCCCCTCGTGATATGATTCCATGTTTGGCAGCTACACTTGCACCAACGTATAGAGCTGTGGGGGCAGCAAGACCAACACCACAAGGACACGCTACAACAAAAACCGCGACAGCAAACTCCATGGCGAAAACAAACCAGTTACAATGGCACTTGTCAAGCTCCTTTTTGGACACATAACCCAAAACACCTGCTAAAAACCAGGCAGCCCAGACCACAAGTGCAAGATAAATAACAATGGGTACAAATACAGCAGTTACTGAATCTGAAAAGCGCTCAATTTTGGCACGTACCATTTGGCCCTCGCGTACCGCATCAACGATTCCATCTAAAAGGGTCCCCTTATCGACTGCCGAGGCGCGAATCACCACAGCTTCATGACCTGAATTGACAGTGCCACTGTAAACAGTGTCACCAATGGCTTTGGGAACAGGCTTTGATTCGCCCGTTAGAGTAGCCTCATCAAACTGGCTCGAACCATTGAGAATAACGCCGTCAACGCCTACCCTTGAGCCGGGAACAGTCTTGACACAATCTCCCACATCAACCTTCCAAGCGGGAACTGTCAAAAACTCGTCATTCTCCTTGACCGAAATTTTCGCAGGCCTAAGAGCAGTTACAGAGGACACAGCTGTCGCCGTCTTTGCTTTGGAGTAAAGATCAAGGTAGCGTCCCATTAGCAAGAAGAGAGTAAGAAATATTACACTGTCAAAATAGACATCAGCACCTGGGTCCACAATTAACAAAACTAGTGAAGCCCAGTAAGATATAGAAGTACCCAATGACATGAGAAGATTCATGGACCCAAAATGCAAAACTCCGCTAAAGCTAGTAGTTGAAAGCGCATGCTTGTGGAACACGGCTGCCGAGTAAAAGTAGACAGGGGTGGCCATAATCATCATTACCACTTTACCTACTTGGGACATCATGTACATGGGCCTGAGCATGATCACTAGTGCTGGCAAGCTGAAGATTAGTGCTACCTTGAGCCTTTGCGTGACATCTGCCATTTCCTGTAGGCGGTTTTCTCGAGCAACCTGCTCCGGTGTTTTGGGCTCAACAGCTTTGCACTTGAGGCCGAGAGTTTGCGCTTCAATTTCATCAACAATTGACCTGATTCCAAATTTGGGAGGTAAAGGAATATATGTGAACCGAACTGTGGGATGATCGAGTGAGACAGGGTTCTCAATTTCAACTGCATCACCATACGACCTCAAAATACGCATTACTGTATCAGGGCACCGTTGACAATGCATGCCTTTGATTTCAATGGTGACTGTACGTGTCTTCGTATGTTCTTGAGCGTTTTTGTCTGGGTCTACACTCAGTAACGTATACTCGTAACCAGCATCGTCGATTGAGCTTGCGAGTATTGGCTCTTTTGATTCATCAGTAATTGAAAACTGAGCAGAGCCCGATAGAACATCGATTTTGGAGTTTTCTACAAATTCAAGGCTATCTGTGATGCTCTTGATCGTGTTTGCGCAGGCTGCACAAGTCATGCCTCCAATCGTGGCCTTTACAGTATAAAGCTCTTGCGCGGCCACTGGTAGAAGCTCCAAAAGTTCAGCGTCGAATCCTGACTCGGTAATTAGCTTTTCAATCGTGTTGGCGGCCCCCTTGTCTGGAACTAAAGCTACAGTACGCCCAGACATGGAATCCACTGCGATTTTCTCGGCATTATCTTTAATAGCATTTTTAACCGTCTGAGCGCACGAAGCGCAGCTCATTCCTTGAACCGCATAGGTGGCTCTGAGCATCTCGTGTGACAAAAATCTGAGGCAATTTTGCGACTCGAATATAAGTTACAGTGATAGAGCGCAAAAATAGCTCAAGATCCGAGCCGTAAATTCAGATCGTTTGGGCGTAATATCGACTTTGATGTAAAAGAGCTAGACTATGCAAATCAGAGGCGGACGGTGTGAACAAGAGCAAGTGATTAAACCTTTTTTCGCGCTCGCCTCGCTCTCTGTTCAACCACCCAGGCTAAATAAATGTTATTATAAATAATGCTACGCTGCTAGTAGCTAAGCTGGAATGCAAGTTAATAGGACCTGGCTCATAAGCACATGGGGACACTGAGGAACAAGAATTAGTGACAACTGTAACTGAGATATCTCGCGACCCACAGCGCATTTGGCGCAAGTGTAGAATCAAGCAAGTGTCTCTCAGTCCCAGTTACCAAAGATCTTCCCTTGATGTTTAAATAGTTGGAAATAACAAGCCAAAATAATAGAAACAAAAGTGATCCCTTTACCTTTCAGCCGCAGTGCCAGCGCTTTGGGGACGCTCCCCCAGACTTACTGTGCCAGCACTGGAGGTGCTTGTAGCAGGAGCGCACCAGTAGCGATGGAACGACCACGCCTGCAGTTGGCAAGCCCTACTGCAATACTTGGTACGCTTACACCGCCGGCATTTTGCAAAATGGCGCGGATATTCCTCCCACTTGCCGCAGTCAAAGTTTGCGCACTGACGAATTCCACCACGAGTTTCATCTTTCCGGCAAGAGTTCCGCATAATAATCCCAGCCCAGTAAGGAATTTCGCGCGCGTCCTTGCGTGCGGTGAATTTTTCTACAATGGGGAAAATATTGACTTTGGGCATGCGGTACTCAGCGGCGATGTCATTGTTGGAGCTGAAATCATAGGTATCATAGTCGCAGACATCCTTCATTTCCTCCTCTTCGACCGATTCGGGCGGTGGCAGGAGATGTGTGTTCTGGAGCGCTGGCTTGAGATATGCATACTTTGACACAAAAGCTAGGATCTCAAGAGCCCAGACAACATCCTCGTCGCGAGGCACGAGTGCACCACTATCGAAAGCAGGCTTTGAAATTTGCGACTCGCCTCCTGTGTGCATCGCCTGGTTCCCGTTGAGCCACATCTCGGGGAGGCGTTGCTCTTTGCCTTCTTCGGGGACTGCCGCCCGGCGAAGAAAAGAGTCTAGGATAGTACAGATAATAGGGACTGCACCGGCTTCAACTAAACGCCAGCGGATCCGCTCCGAACCCCGGGTTCCCAAGAATAACAGGCACTGAAGCGCCAACGACCATTTCCAGCCTACAAGAGAGCTTTCGTCGCTTTGCGGCTGTCTGGTAGAGAGACAATCCTTCAGCATACTAACAAGTCTCTCAAGACCACCATCAACGCAAAGGGTCTCGCGAACCCGCGCGCTGCTTGACGTCAAGTATGCTAGGTGGTTCAGGCTGTTGATAAGAGGCCGGTCCGCAGTGCAATCAAGTGCGCGCCTATCATATAAAGATGTCGTGATACTCACCGCAGCCCGGCTAGTGCAGAATGACCAAAAGTTTGTTTCACGCATCCTCTCTGGCAGTTCCTGGGGTGAAGCGGGAGGGTAAAAACACGGCCCCGTTTGCCACCGAAATGGTTATCAACCGATGACTAATCCTAATGCAGCTCTGCCCATTGTGGCCGGGTATCAGGGGCCAGTGAGGGGTCTAAGTTTCGCCTCGACAACAAACTTCTTTGAAATAAACTGCTACTCTAAATCTATATACAAGTCTCTTTGAGGTTTTGAAGCTAAGCCTTTAACGTTAAATTTCATATTAGCTAACGTTTCTGGCCAAGGCACCGGGCAAACTCCGTAAACTCACGTGCACATGCACCTGCACTCATGGTTTGCGCGTGTGTAAGGATACATTTACCGTATGCTACACTCTGGGGTCCACAGCGAGCCGCACGCACTCGCATTTGTTCAACTACCTTCATTTTCGACAAATGATGCACTAGTGGATGACAAATAAGCGAATCGATTTGCGTGAATCCACACCTAATCAAGGCCCTTAGACAAGGTTCGGGTCTGCATATTCGGCATCTACAAGCTCTGTACCGTATTCAATGAGCTTGTTATCTATAATGACCGACCTGCTGCAGTTGGCAAAAGGTTTGTGACCTTGCAAAATCAACCTTTCCCACTCACCGGCATTTATATCTCCTCTTTTTGTCAAGGCTTTGATCAGGGCTCGGAGACAAGCCCCGTGTGCCACGATCAGAAGCTTGAAATCGCCATCCTTGGATAATTTTTGGTGATCCTGGATGATTGAATTGTAGGAAGCGTACATTCTATCCATCAGCTGTTGTTGAGTCTCGCCATAGTCCAAGATTGGGTCTTTAGTGCGATCCGCGCCGTAAAGCTCAGCCACGGGCTTTCCTTCAGCGGCGCCCATCCATTTCTCGCGAAGATTCTCTCTTTGAATGGGTTTTTTGCCTGTCAATAGCTCAGCAGTGACCACTGCGCGCTTCAGGTCGCTAGAGTAGATTGCGTCAAAGTCACTACTCTTGAAATGCTTGGCAGCATAACGAGCTTGGTGCTCTCCTCTAGCATTCAATGGAATATCAATATGTCCTTGAATTATTTTGCGGACATTATAGTCTGTTTCGCCATGTCTAACCAGTGTTACCTGCATATAGTGGCGCGCGGAGGATGAGTCTTGGTGGAGAGGACAGATTAGCGCTTGCATAATCAACCCGCAAATTACATGGAACGAGGCCGAGCTCGAGAACCAAGAGCGCCAGCAGCGTCCGCTACTACATTTCCTGTAAAAGAAAAGGATGGCAGTGCGGTTGTTTTCGATCAAATGGAACGCGAGCAGGAGGGCATCGTCAATAAGCTTCACCGCGAGATCCATCACCTCCGCGAGGGCCGCTCCAGATCAAGATCCCGGAGTAGATCGTCTTCAGTCTCCTCGCAGACAACAAGGCCTGCAATTGTGCCCCGTGGCTCAGTAGGCGAGCATGATACCGTGGTTTCTCTCCGTAAAGAAAATGACCTGCTCCGGCGCAAAGTCACGGATTTGACTGTCAAACTCGCCGAAAAAGATATCGAAATTGATCGTCTCAAGTCCCTATCTAACCATTGAACTATATAGATTAATATTACTGCGTTACAAACTGCCCCAAATGCGCTGTTCGTCACCAGGTTCAAACTGTAGTAACGTGGCCAATACAGGCATCAACTGTTTCCGCTGCTCTTTATGCTCTAGAAACCCGAGCAGCACATTCTTAGTGTAGGCATTCTTTTGATCCTCATTGGAGGGTGACTCGGTGATGGATGACCTGCGGCTTGAAGCAGCATTCCGCGCTTGTTCGAGCTCATCAGTGAGTGCGCTGTTGGCTTTTTGAAGCTTTTGAATCCTCTCCAGTGTGTCTTCGCTTGCTTGCTTGAGCAGTTTGTTGGCCCGGCTCGACTCCCGCGCTTCCATCTGGGCTTGCTCAAGAGATGCTCGTAACTTTTCAAGCTCATTGTTATGCTCCAGGGGTTCCTGTGAATGGGGTTTCTTTGAAATTGCTTGGTTTTTGGCGTTCTCGGATGGTGTTGCATTCTCGAGTTGAGCTTTCGCGTCTTGAAGCTGCTCTTGGAGGCGGGCTATTTCACGTTTAAGAGGCTCTGTGTCCCTAATCAAACGCCTGCTTATACTTTCTGCATCGAGTTCGAGCTGATCACGCTCGGCCCTCAAGCTTGCAATTGTTCTTTGCGCTTCTGTAAGAGAGAGGTCACGGTCTCCCTGACGGTCGTTGATGAGCGAGCGCATGACAATTGTCTCCTGTAAACGTTCCTGCGCTTGCCGGTGGGCATCATTGACTTCATCTTGCATCAGATCAATTTTGGAGGTCGCCTCGGAAACCCTGAGTCGTGCTTCTTCAAGCTGCCTCACGAGCGATTCTTGAGATAACTTGGCACTTGAAGCCTCTGACTCTGCAGTCGAGAAGCGGGAATTCATCGATTGTAGCTTACCTGCGAGCTCATTACGCTCGCTCTCGAGCACTTTTATCCTTTGTAAAGCATTGCTAGCAGACTTTCTTTGTTCCACCAGATCAACTTCCAGGGCCTCCATACGGCCCTGATCTTGGCGTAGTTTTTGGACCTCTGCATCCTTTTGTTTGAGCTCCTCATTCAGCTCTCGTTTAGCTTTCTCTAAAGCATCCTTGTGATCTTTGTTCAAGCTCTGAATTGACTTTTCGAGTGAAACTTTAGCTTCAGAGAGCTCGGTGTTTTTGCTGCTCATACTTTTCACCTCACGCTCGAGTTCACCGATTTTCATATGTAATTGCGGTGATTCGTTCTTGAACTTACTCAGAGACGTCTCAAGATCCTTAATTTGTGTCTCTTTGCTCTCAAGTGTACTGCTGAGTTCTTTGATTTGAGATTCAGCCTGCTTGATTTTAGTGTCAAGAGCCGCGACTTCAGCACCAAGAGCATTAGTACCCTCATGGGACTCTGTTGAGTCTTCTTTCTCTGCCTGTTTAGTCGTCGCCGCGGCTTGATTTTGTGCCTGACCACCCTTCTTCTTCTTTTTCTTCTTTCCAGCGCCTGATGGAGGGGGTACATTTGATGTCTGTTGGGAAGTATCAATATTTTTGACTTCAGGCTCGACTTTGGGCAGGGCCTCAGCTTTTGCCTTTTCCTCGGTCAACTGTTTGACCTCTTGTAGTAGCTTTTCAATCTTGGCCAAAGCCTCGTCGCGCTCTTTTGCTGTACTATCAAGCTGTTCAAGTCTTGTGTGCGCCTCTTTGAGCTCTTCCTTCAAACTGGAACTGTTTTCGTCGTCCTTAGTCTTGTCCTCAGCTTGGGCCAAGAGCTCTGTATACTTTTGCCGGTACCCTTCCAATTCGGTAACTTTAGCTTCCAAGGTTCTCAATTGCTCCTCTAAATCGCTTATACGCTTCTTTGCTGCATCAAGTTCTTCAGTTGTGGCCGTGTTTTTCTTTCGGAGCCTTGAGAAGCTATCTGAAACGCGATCAAGCTCTTGTTTGATCAAGGTGCTCCGCTGGTTGAGCCCGTCAATGAAGCTAACCAGCTCTCGTGGCTCTGTAATACTAGAAACAGGGGTGTTTTCGCTCAAAATCTGCTCGTAAACCTTGACTAGCTCTCCCTTTTTCTTCTCTAACCGATATGCTTTGAGAAGCTGCGGATACTTTTCCTCGTATTTGGCAAACTTTTTTAGTTTAGCTTCGAGTTCAAGCTCCTGTTGGTCTTGTTCCTGTGCTGAACCCTCATTAGCGCTGGCACTAGTAGTGGTCTCATCATTCGGGTTTGATTGGGCGTTGAAGAAATCCATCTTCTCGACAGTTGGGGTTTCTGTTTTTAATGTGGCAGCATTCTTTTCAATCTGATTAATTGGATCATCTTTAGCGCCATTTAGCTCTTGACTGAGGGTTTCTTTAAACTGGTTTAACCGGTTGAACATAGAGTACTGCTGACGTCAACCAACGACATTGACTTAAAAGACCTCGAGTCGGCTCCACCTCCAGCTAATAAAACCGGCAATGACAGAGGAACCAGTGATTCAATTAGCAGTCAAGATGACTTGCGAAGGTTGTGCAACTAGTGTAAGGCAAGCTGTAGCTGAATTGGGTGCTACAGCCGATTGCAATGTAGATACAAACAGTGTCATTGTGCGAGGTAAAGTAGCCCCTTCTGCGGTGGTCGAGGCAATTACCGCGACTGGTAAAGAAGCAATTGTGAGGGGTACCGGCGCTCCCAATTCTGCTGCTGTTTGTATCCTCGAAGATTCAAACGGATCACCTCACGGTCTGGTGCGGCTTGTGCAAATGGAGGATATGATGCTAGACGTTTCAGTTTCTGCGCAGATATTTGACCAATTGGGGCCCGGAATAGCGCTCACAGCTCGCGAGTATGGTGATATTTCCCGTGGCCCTCTTTCGACTGGTAAGGCTACCGACGAGCTACTGTTAATGGACAAGCCATTGGCTTTTGGGTATTCTAAAACTAACGTATCCAGCCTTATTGGTAGATCACTGGTTCTGGGTCCTGCCAATAAAGCTAGCTCGCTTGTAGGAATCGTCGCCCGGAGTGCCGGTGCCTGGGAGCTGGATAAGAGTGTTTGTTCATGTACGGGAAGAACGTTATGGGAGGAGCCAAGACTGAGCTGACCAGTAGTTATCTATTAGTTTTCTTCCATCTAAGGAACTTTATTTAGGTACAGACACGCTTCCTCTCATCCTCTCAGGGTTGGTTGTGGTGACCAATTAATCTGCACATGCAACCTCTACATGAATCCTTCAAACAAACTCGTAAAAAATCTAAAACATTCAGAAAAAACACACAAAACAAACATTAGAAGTAGTAGAGACCAAGCAAACTGTCCTCATTTGAGGCTTGCCTTTTTCGAGCAAACACATTTCACGTCAAGAAAACACCAGCCAATAGGGTAACAATATATATGAATCTATCATCATATTTAGATCTGAAGATCCCTCAATAAGATCCTGCATCCTTATTTCACCTCAGGTGTTTCTCAAGCACCTTGTCCCAATTAAGACGCATATGAATGCAGCCTTACAAATCATCGCCACCCAGCTCGTAGGGTGAGCTGTTTCCTAGGTGCCGGAATATGCATCCGACCCGGATAATGCGGGGTATAGCCTTGAATGAAGTACATAGAATGGCATTTACATGCTTTTGAGAGAATCCGTATAACTATTAGGTACTGTGCCTCCCCTTGTAATGCTATTTTAGTCTAGACGACGGTAAAAACGCGCACAATAGGAGTTGGCCTGTGGACCCACAATGTATTGGGGATAAATTATTAGTGGCAAATCCCAAGGACCAATCTGCATGATATTAGTAGATGATCATCTAGAGGTGGCAAAAGTTTTGTACCGTTTAGTCGACTCCCGTCGGCTTCAGTCGGCTCCCGTCAGTTTTCTTTGATTTTCCTACAGAGAACACCCTTGTGCCTGCTTATGAATGTTCCCAAGCCACGATCTTAGATGTGTGGTGGCGTCAAAATATGCTTGGCGTATGCAGTTTGTAAGTCAAAGCAGCCGCAGTACATAATAACCGTCCAAGGTACGACTCAGTCCGACAACTAGAAAGCTTAAAACCATGCTATCTGCACTGCTCTACCTAGCCCAAGCGGATGCCGCTTTAAAGATACCTTTCACCAAAAAGAATGCAATCTACCGCCGGGATACCGGTACTGCATCTCTAGTGGGCGATGGTCTCGGCTACAATGTACATTTCAAGATCGGCGGTCAAGATATGGAATCCATTATCGACACAGGATCGTCTGATCTTTGGGTTCCCGCAAGTGATGGTTGCGAAGTAGGCAGTGGAACCACTGGCCAAAACGCCAACTGCCAGTACACCTTCCAGTCGAGCGACAGCAGCAGCTTCAGTGCCAATCAATCAGCGTCATTCAACATCACTTATGGCGACAACTCTGCAGCTATCGGCTATTATGCTCAAGATACTATCGAGTTTGCAAGTTTCACCGTCTCGCAAGCTAATTTTGCCCTTGCCACACAGGCCAGCACTAACTCTGTATTTGGAATTGGCCTGACTTCTGGTGAAGTTAGCTATTATAAATACTATCAGAGCGACGGAGCTGGAACCATCAGCAACGAGCAAGGTGATCGCTACGATAATTTCCCTTGGCAACTGTATCGTCAGGGGTTGATTTCTTCGGCAGCTTATAGCTTGTACTTGGGTAATCCTGTTTCTTACTCGGGAGAGCTGCTATTTGGTGGTGTGGATACCTCTAAATTCACCGGCAGCCTCTATACCATGCCCATTGACCTCGAGCCTATCCAGCTTTACAGGGATGGCACCGCCCTTACTTACCCCGATCCTACTCGCTTCCTCGTGATGATTGACAAAATTTCCATGTCAAACAGCAATGGACAAACACAAGATATTTTCCAAGGAAATGTGCCTGCTCTACTGGACTCTGGATCCACTATTAGTACATTCCCATCCTCCATTGCTGGTGCTCTCGCCACTGCTTTTGGCGTTAGAAACCTTGAGCAAGTTATCGGATGCGGTGTAGAGGATGGTACTATCGATATCACCATTCGCGGCCAAGAGTTCCATATCCCCTTCTCCAACTTTGTGCGTACACTCCATAATTTTGATGGCGACGAGGTCGTGAGCACTGATGGTACTGTCGCCTGCTCTCCTGGTATTGATGTTGATGACAGCTCAAACTTCTTTATCTTTGGCGACAACATTCTCTCTGCTTTGTATATTGTTTATGATCTCGAGAACAATGAGATTAGCATTGCCCAAGCAAACGAATCTTCCGGCGATGATTCAAACATCCAAGATATTAACTCAAACGGTGTCCCCAGTGCGACACATGCTTCAGGATACTCTTCATCTGCTTCTTACGCCATCTCCACTGTCGATGAGCTCGACTTTACTGTGAGAGCCTCCCTCATTACCAGCATCTCAGGTGATGTGGCTACTCGTACTACTTTTAATGCAAATGCTGAGTCTTCTCTCGTGCAAACCACTGGCAATGGACGCCATAGAACTTCTCTTGCGAGCGGTAGTGGTGCGACGGGAAGTTCCGGAGGCAGAGGCTCGAATGCTTCGAGCTCATCCAGCCACAACGGCGCTAAGGCTATTGGATTTTCAGCCTTTTTTGCCGGTATTTTCATGCTGCTTTAAGTAGAGCGAGTGAGCGAGCTGCGAGCGTTCTAGCGTTCAGTGTTCACCAGTGCGTATCTTCAGTACAGTGCGTATCATTCACAGTTCTTTTGATATCGAGCTTCCGTCTAAGAGGATCTAAAGTCGCAGCTTTGCAAATGATCTCCTGTATATAACTTTATATACTACGGATGCTGAGTATCTCATAGCGAAACTTGAGAGTGGGATGTAGACCTTCATGGGAGGGCTCATCCACCCCGCGACGGACATATTTTATACGCCGTATTCGAGTGCAATCAAGGAAATACCGCGGTTAGAGTGATAGTTTGATGCCATGATGCCAGCTACGAGGCTCTGTTTACTTATTTCTGTACAAGGGTGTTTGAAGACGGGAGGTGTGAAGACGAGAGTCGATAAACAGACGTAGCGAAAAATTGCCTCATTGGCATGCTCGATTGACGAGTGACCTACTCGAAATTATTCTAGACTATAGAGCAGATAGGGGCATCAGTAATTGATTTGCGCATGCAGACCCACCCAAGTCCCTTGGCGAGCAAATGGCGTAGACTGTGGGTTCCATTTCTATACCCATTTGAGACTCCGAGTGATGCAGGTGCTACATACGTGTAATGAGTGTACTACGGGGCTGAAACAAATACATAAACAATCAGCATGGTCCGGCTAATAGCCTATGTGTATCAATTTAGCTTCCAGCCTATTGGACCGTAATACTCAATGAGAAATCGCTAGGTGTGTGGTTGGATTGACAAGGCCTTATTCCCTATGCCTCGCCTCATTTTGTGCTCATCAACAAGCTGCATATGTAAAATACTTGTAGCGACGGTCGCTCGGTTATACAGCGTGAACAATTAGCAGAGTTTGGAAGAAAACAGAGCGAATGAGACATTTGTTTTCAAGGGAGGGTGCATTATACAGGTACATTGAACAGAGAAGGTGAAAACTCTATAGAAAAGCTACGGGCATCACCTCAGAGAACACATATGAAGAATCAATCTATATTTTATGGGAAGTTTATGATGAAGCTCGGTTTTCGGGTATTTATTAGGCACCTGCGTGATCGACAACTCTAAAACTCCTATTTGAGGTGGTGCCCCCAACCCTGGGATCTTCGTTTTGCAGACGGGTCCCAAACAATAAATAAAAAAAGACTCTAACCGGGACAAAGGGATTGACTCGAATTGGTGCGAGTATTGGCTGATTGAATTAAACCTAATGATGCATATCGCTTGCCCTTATTAGAGTTTGAGATTCCCGAACCATATTGCAGGCGTGCTTAAGCGACTGGCCCCTGGAGAGAGGCTCAGAGAAGTCTTGGCAACCATGGTTGTATACCTTCATTTAGGAACTCTATTGACCGAGATTGTACGCTCAAGCCCCTGACGGGTTGGTTCTACGCTCTTTAGACGCTTGACTGCAGCCCAACCCAATCAGGAACTAGCATAGTGACCGGTATCCAACCTAACTAGAATAGATCGTCCGGCTGATATCTCATAGGCTTGATAATTGGTCGCAGAAAAACTTTTCCCTAAATTATATGCGACGTGCTCCTAAATTTCGGGAATGCTCGTGGGGTTGGCATGCATGATTCGGTAAAGTAGGGAAACACACAGGCCAAAACATCACAAGTACACAAGAACAATACAGAATTGATAGCAAGGCCGGGGATGTCAGTGATGAGTGAGGGGATGACTCGGTAATGACGTAGACACCGAGCCGAGTGTGGAAAATTAGAGCCACAAGAATTTGAATGCTGCATTTTATGCCTCTAGAATGTCAACCTATACATATAGTCTAGTGTAATATTTACTCTATGGAATCCGCATAGGGATTAATTCCATAAGCTTAAGCTTAGAGGATTGTGGGTTCGTGCACATGCACAAGGTAGCCATTTCTTTGCATATGCACCTTTATGGGTCACTGTCAATGAAAATGGCCGCTTCAAGACAGAGCAAAATGACAAAAAAGAGCAAGGTTAGATGTTCCTAGATAGTTAGTGATGGAAAAAATTTCCTCCGCCTTTGGTGCAAATGCATTTCAAGGGTTGAGGGTTTATATTCCATTAAAACCCTTACCCATGACATGCAGCAACACAGAAAAGGATATTTACCTGAGCGGGATATCAAGGACCATCATCTCGACAGCTCACAAGTTTGAGGAAAAAAACAGAAAATGATGCCAGAAGGGGGATTCGGGCCTCCTCCGCAAGAACCATACGTGGATTCGTTGCAATCGTTAATTAATTCCGCAACCTCATGGTCGTTTTCCAGAGCAAGCTGGTTACTGCCGGCGTCGTCACCTTGTCCGCAACCGCAAGCTGTGGAGGATACATCTGTCACCAATGATAGCCGCAAAAACTCGTATTTTAGTGTTTCTACCACAGACACCATTCCCAGTGACGACAAACTTAGCGCGCTGCCATCACACGCACACCAGGATGAGAATATCTCATTATGGCGCTCGCTCGTGCACTCTGCAGGGTCCCCAACCCCGCAATATGCTACTTGGGAGAGCGCATTGGCTGAATTGGATACTGTGCTACAAGCTATCTGTGATAATAATGCACCCGTTGTCGAGGCCACCATGGTAGTTCATGCCATATTCTTGGCTGCCGGGCTTCCCGCAGGCTTTACAACTAATGTGAAACCTCTTCGCCATCTTCATTTGGCCACAAGAGACGCAGCAATCTTACTGCATGTTACAGAACTCCGCAATAGACCACTCGACTCAGCCACAGAGAAATTTGGAAACCTCGTGCACCGCTTTGTAGCAGAGGCCAGAAAACGAGATGAGCTTCCCAGGTTTCAGACTGAATTTCTGGTGCTGAGAAGTAATGGCATTGTTTCACTCATGAGCGAGCTGGGCGTCCCGTTGCGTGACTTACCCGAGCTTGCTACTTCGGTGGTGGAGATTCCGTGCTGTAAAGATTTGGATCACTTGGTTGGCCTTGCGAAACGCGCGTCAACAATGGTCAGCATCTGTAATGTGCTTGACAATACCGGAGTTTGCATATACTATCGAGGCTGCAGCTCACTCAATAGTGATCCCATTGGATGTGACATGTTGTCGGATTTTCTCGAGTGCCGTATAAATGCACATATCGCACTATTGGACAGCACAGCTGGTCCCAAAGATGCAGTGGATGTCCTATCAAAGCTAACATGGTGTCCTTCCAAGTCTCACTTTAATGACACGTCTGCAAGTAGTATCGCTATCTCATCAGACTCAGCAGCAGCTGCCGCAGCTGCCTCTGTCAAGTCGCAGGCACTATTTTCAAGAACGGGTGGCCTGCGTGCTGGTACCAAATCTGCGCTTGTTGAACAAGTTACCCGTCATGATCAGAGGCCTGAGATTGTGCACCCATTTTTGATGACCTTTTCTGCTTTTATGACTGAACTCGAACTTTTGGAGCTTCTTGAGGAGCGTTATGATATTCAGCCTCGTACCACTCTCGATACCGAGGCATATCGCGATTGGAATTTTACGGTACGGTCAGCTGTTCGCGCACGTGTGGTATCGGTTGTTCGCACCTGGATTTCACAGTACTGGTTGAGTATAAGTGATGGTGAGGGTGCTGCGCACCGCCCAAAACTTATTTCTCAGCTCCGTAGGTTTGCCAAGCGTAGTGGCAACGGTCCACTCATCAAGGCCGTGGAGGGGATCACGACAAGTGTGGAGATTCCTCCTATTGAATCTCTATCCACCGAGGTACCAGCTCGCCCCGAGTGTACCGCCACAGAATTCGCTACTAGTATGACTGCTATCAAGTTTCAAAAATACCGCAATGTGACACCACAGTGTTTGCTATGGCGTCAAATAGGCCGCTATCCTGGTGATAAGGATACTCCATTGACTCGTTATATCAACTACTGGAACGAGGAGACGAATTGGGTTTCGCACGAGATCTTATCCGCGGAAGAAGCTGATCACCGTGCTCGAAAAATTGAATACTTTATCGATGTCTGTGTAGAGCTCCGCAACCTGAACAACTTTTCTTCTTTAATGGCTGTTCTCTCTGCATTCGCATCTGCGGGTATTTTCCGCCTCAAAAATACGTGGGCCCGCGTCAGCCCCGAGAAAGAGGAGGAGCTCAATAGTCTCAAAACCCTCATGGACTCGTCCTGCAACTTTAATAATTATCGGGAAGTTTTGTGGATGATGGTGGACAAGTGTGTCCCATTCATTGGCCTATGCTTGATGGATCTACAGTATACATATGATGGCAACGAGGATTTTCTAAACGGCAACATCCACCTGATCAATTTTGCAAAGTGGTCTGTAATTGCTGGAATCATTGATGTGGCGACACGCTATCGTGAGAACCCACCTTTGCTTTCGACAAGAAAAGAAGTCAATGACTGGATTTTGCACACCTTTCCTACTGCCCCTGCGTTGAGTGACCAATATGAAGATAGTTTGACTGTAGAGCCCAGGCTCGTTAGCCGTTCCCGGGCTCGTCGTTCTGTCAATCAATGATGCAACAGCCACATAATTTATTTTATTTATAATTTCGCTACAAATTGATATGGATCCTATCGACAGCGTCATAGAGCATCTGATAAACTAAAACTTCTAGAAAAGCTAACATTATTTACCCTGGTTGGCAACAGCGGCAGCACCGGCAGCAGCAGCCTCTGGGTCCAAGTAGTAGCGCTCCTTGGTAGGCTTAAGGTTGTCATCCAACTCATAAACCAAGGGGATAGCAGTAGGGATGTTAAGACCAGCGATTTCCTCATCGGAGATCTTATCAAGGTGCTTAACAAGGGCACGCAAAGAGTTACCGTGGGCAACGATGATCACGTTCTTGCCGGCTTTGAGGTCCTTGGCAATGACGTCGTCCCAGTAAGGGAGCAAGCGGTCAATCACCAATTTCAAGGACTCAGTACGGGGAATAACCTCGCTAGGCAAATCAGCGTAACGCTCGTCGCCGTTCTGGGAGTACTTGTCCTTGGCGTCAATCTCGGGAGGAGGGATGTCGTAGCTGCGGCGCCAAGTCATGAACTTTTCCTCGCCAAACTCTTGGAGGACCTCCTTTTTGTCCTTACCCTGGAGAGCACCATAGTGACGCTCGTTGAGGCGCCAACTGCGCTTAACGTCAAGCCACACGCGGTCAGCGCCAAACAAAGCAACATTGGCGGTCTGAATGGCACGTGTAAGCTTACTAGTGTAAACAACATCGGGCTTGATCTTAAAGTCCTTCAACATCTCACCGGCACGAACGGCCTCCTTGTGACCCTTTTCAGTCAACTTGACGTCGACCCAGCCGGTAAACAAGTTCTTTTCATTCCATTCGGACTCACCGTGGCGCACAAGAATAAGAGCGGGCATACTTTAACAGAGGGGTGGGATCAGTGCTGTTTATATATCTATTGGCGCTGAGTCATCAAAGTGCGCAATCGCTCAACGTTGGTGCATGGACCTTTTATTGTGACAACCAACACAAATTGAGTACAAAATGTTATGTGGAATCTGCGGAGAGCCACGAAAGCTTGTTTGCGGTCCATGCTCAGGGCACCTGATATTGCGGAACCGGATCAACCTTGTAAAATCTCAGGATCAGGTCGGTCAATTGCGCACGGCGGTCGCGGAAAGTTTGAACGACCCTCGGACAGGAAGCTTAGACGCGCGCATTACTGCCCTTGAGGCTCAATTAAGCCGTACGCGGCTGGCTACTGCTCAATGCAGGTCACGTACTGCACAAGTTCGTGAACAAGTCGTGGAGTACTCGGTCAAGCTAATGGCTTTGAAAACAGAAACAAGGCAACGGGAGAACGCATACAACAATGAAATAGCTCAACAAAAGGGGTCCCTATGCGCTGAGATCAGTTCGCTAGAAAAGAGCTACAAACACAACCTCCATCGTACGTTGGCATGCCAAAGCCACTGCTTAGGACAGATTTCAACGATATTCGCGGTAAGAAGACGACGTAGACGCAACGGACAGCCTCCAGACACGCTCCTTGGGTTTGGATTGGTACCGGATGCAAACTCGATGCTCCAATACAGCGCCACCAGCATCAACGCGGGCCTCGAGAGGGTGGCCATGTTCACATCACTTTGTGCAAGTTATTTGGGGGTCCAATTACCATATCGCATGATTTTCCCTAGTCGTAACGGGCTTGAATTGGTAATGGTTCATGCAGACAAGACATACCCGTTGAATCTCACCAGGGCAGTGCGTGAGCTGCTGCGTAGCGACCCTGCTACTTTATATGAGTTTTGCCGCTCATTTGCAATGCTTATCATCAATGTAGCCTCACTCGGGGCACGATTGGGGATCCCCAAATTGGAGATTGACGATGTGGCTCGCCTCAATGAGCTTGTTACCCACATAGTACTGCGCATAGTTAGCCAGGTCCATGCTGGCATAGAGATTCAGATTTTCAGCGGTAGCCTCAAACTTGATGTTGATACTATTCAAGACCATCTCATTACTCAAGCAGAGATTGCAGCACATGCTGGATGGAGTGTAGTTGATGCTCCGTTGACGCCGACATCTTGACGCCGACAGGCACCTTGAGTCAGAGAATCGCCAAATTGCTTCTTTGATCTTATTTAAGCTCATTATTTATTCATTTAGTTTTCGAAGATTTATTTGGTCTTTGATCCCCCAAGACCCTTCCCTCATCCGCTTACGACAAATGTGGTGGATCCTGTACCTGGTAATGCTAATATGGTACCTGCTTGTACTTTGTGTTATGGCGCTGGGTGTGTACAAGATCTATAAAATAAGTTTAATACCTCCACCAAAGTCTGAAGTATCGACGGAGCTACAAGCGGGTGTGACTATTCTGCGTCCTCTAAAAGGGCTTGATTTAGACCTATACCAGTGTTTGAGGAGCTGTTTTGACCAAAAGTACAATTTTGAGATGATTTTCTGCATTGCGGAGCCCACAGATCCAGCAATTAGCGTTGCCGAGCGTCTAATTGCAGAGTTTCCCGACGCTGATGCAAAGATCATGATTGGAAACGACAACTACGGGCCCAATCCCAAGATCAACAACCTGGCAAAAGGGTACAAGGCAGCTAAATATGACGTTTTATGGGTTTTGGACTCGAATGTAGTTTGCTCTCCGCTCACAATGCCACAGGCCTTGACCATATTTAGCAAAGACCCGAAATGTCAACTTGTGCACTGCCTACCGGCCGGTGTACACGAGAATAACACTGCATGGGGTGGTATGCTCGAGGAAATGTATTTGTTGACTGCGCACTCGAAATTTTACACCGGAATCAATCAAGTCGGCATTGCTCCTTGCGTTTGCGGCAAATCTAACTTTTACCGTCGTTCAGATGTCGATAAAGCCACTAGGTCGAACCAAGGCGAAGGGATTCGCGCGTTTGCCAATTACATCTCAGAAGATCAGCTTATTGCCGAGGCACTTTGGGCTCAGGGTGGTCGCACACGGCTTGTAAACCAGCCAGTGGTTCAGCCATTGGGAGCATCTAAGGTTTCCGTTTTTGCATCAAGAAGAATTCGTTGGCTTAGGGTTCGTAAATACATGGTAATAGCTGCCACAATAGCCGAAACCACAACCGAGTCCATAGTCGCCGGGCTCATGGGTGTCTTTGCATTATCGGGGCTTCAAGGGCGGCCATTTTCTTGGACTCTATTTGTGGTTCATATGGCAGCATGGTGTGCAGTGGATTACCTCAACTTTCACAACATTTTGAAGTTTAAGCAGTTTGGAGAGTCTAGGCTTAGCGCATCCTTTACTAGATTTAGGGGGCATCGCTCTCTTAAACAGTGGATATTGGTCTGGTTAGCTAGAGAACTCATGTGCCTACCTATCTGGATTGCAGCGATGTGTGGGTCTTCGATAATTTGGCGCAACAAGCCATTCAGAATCCGCAGAGATCTAGTAGCAGAGGAAATTATAGAGTAACTGCTAAAAACGACAGCTTTTAATAAAAAGTGAATAGCTACAAAAACAGCTACTATAAATTAATAGTTAGAGGGGTAATAAATGTCCTTGACATTCTCAAAGTTCTCCTTGATGTTGCGCACAGCGGTGAAACGGGTGAGCAAGTGCTGAGAACCAGCCTTATCGTCGGTACCGCTCTTGCGGGCACCACCGAACCACTGCTGGCCCACAACGGCACCAGTGCACTTGTCGTTGATGTAAAAGTTACCAGCAGAGTTCTCGAAAGCATCACTCAGGTACTCAATGGCGCCACGGTCATTGGCAAAAATGGAGCCAGTAAGACCGTACTCGCTGGTAGTATCAATGACGCGAATGGTTTCGTCAATCTTAGCGTCATCGTATACAACACAGCCGAGAAGAGGGCCAAAGAACTCGGTGCTGAGCATAGCGTGAGTCTCGGGAACTTCAAAGATAGTGGGCTGGATGTAGAACCCGGCCTTTTTAGAGTGCTCACCACCGGCAAGCAAAGTGGCAGCAGAGTCATTTTTGAGGTTGTCGATGGCCTTGGAGACCTTGTCGAAGCTAGCTTCGTGAATGACGGGACCCATAAAGGCAGTGAACTCCTCAGGCTTGAGAGAGTTACCCTGGGTGATTTTCTTGGTCTCATTGACCATAACCTCCTTGAACTGAGGCCAAACGCTCTTGGGAACGTAGATACGAGAGGTGGCCGAGCACTTTTGGCCCTGGTACTCGAAAGCGCCACGGACAGTGCATTTAGCAGCATGCTCAACGTTAGCGCTGGGGTGAATAAAGTGGAAATTCTTACCACCGGTCTCACCAACAATACGAGGGTAGGAGCGGTACTTGGGCAAGTTCTGAGCGATTTTCTGGTACAAGTTCTGGAAAACCTGGGTGGAACCAGTAAAGTGCAATGCAGCAAACTCCTTGTGAGCCAAAACAACATCAGTGACCTCTTGGGCGGGACCAGGAACAAAATTGATCACACCATCGGGAAGACCAGCTTCCTCGAAAATTTCTTGAACCTTGTAGTTGGACAAAACAGCGTTGGCACTGGGCTTCCAAACAACAGTATTACCCATAAGAGCGGGAGCAGCAGTCAAATTACCGGAGATGGCAGTGAAATTGAAGGGGGTAACGGCGTAGACAAAACCCTCGAGGGCACGGTATTGAGCACGGTTCCAAACACCCTTGGAAGCACGGAGGGGCTGCTGGGTGTAGAGATCCTCGGCATACTTGGCATTGAAACGCAAGAAATCAGCCAATTCGCAGGTGCTATCGATCTCAGCCTGGTAAGCGTTCTTACCCTGAGAGATCATGGTAGAAGCCAAGACATCATAGCGGTGCTCGCCAGTAAAGAGGTCGGCAGCACGCAAGAAAACGGCAGCGCGGGCATCCCAGCTCAACTTGGCCCATTTGGAGCGGGCCACAAGAGCAGCCTCGATAGCATCCTCAACGTGCTTTTTGGAAGCAACGCTGTAGTTGCAGACGGGCTTACCATCGTAAGGACCAATCTGAGCGAGCTTCTGCTCGGTGAAAATACGTTTTCCACCAATAACAAGGGGAATGTCAGGGACCTGGCCAACTTGACGCTCAATGGCGGCCTGCAAATTGGCACGCTCATTGGAACCAGCACCAAAGTTGAGGACGGGCTCATTGAGAATCTCGGGGATCTTTGGGATAGAGGTGCTTGACTTACGAATAAAACGAAGCATTAATGAGGTCTGAGAGACAAACCGATGGGATTATGATCCCCTTTTATGCACTATGCAAGGTACTGAAAATTTGTGGGGTTGACCTGGTTCAACGACCCCAGTCAGCGGCGTACTCGGGTCCAGTGGCCGTCAAAGTTGGCGGGGTCCGTAGATTCAGCCAGCCCTAATGGTTATTCTATATCGCTTGTTGTGTATTGACGTACTCAACAAAAGCCCGCTCGTGGTGCTTTATTGTGCCCCACCCATCAATGCTGACAACCAACGACCAAATGAGGACGAGTGCGCCCGATACAGAAAAGGCGCTTGACCGTCGCCAGCCAAGCCCTATTGCGGCAAATATTGCCAGTGAAGACCATTACTTTAGCACAACACAGCCTCCGAGCTATCTTCCCAAAGTTGAGGCACAAGTACGCGAGTTTATGGCTCTTCACCCCAATCGAAAGGTTGCGGTAGTAACGAGCGGAGGAACCACCGTTCCACTGGAAAATAATACCGTTAGATTCATTGATAACTTTAGTGCGGGCACGCGCGGGTCTACGTCTGCAGAAAAGCTTATAGAGGCAGGCTATGCCGTCATATTTCTACACCGTGAGTTCAGCCTACTACCTTACTCTCGGCATTATTCTCATTCAACCAATTGCTTTCTAGATTTTATGGACATTAAGAATGATGGCATTGTTATTAAAGAGGGGTTCCAGGCAGACATGCAGCAGGTTTTACGCAAATACCTTTATGCCAAATCTAATAGGCTGCTGCTCAATATTCCATTCACCACTGTGAACCAGTACTTGTACTCGCTGAGAAGCATTGCAACCATTGTTGCTCCTGTTGCTGGTGAAAAGGCGCTGTTTTATTTGGCAGCAGCAGTGTCGGATTTCTTCTTGCCCCAATCTCGAATTTCAGAGCACAAGATCCAGAGCAATGGCAATGCTACCCTTAGCATTGAGCTTGATCCCGTTCCCAAATTCCTCCGGAGATTAACCGAGCAGTGGACCCCCAATGCTTTTGTAGTCTCCTTCAAGCTCGAGACAGATAGAACCATTTTGCTGCACAAGTGTCGTCAAGCATTGGTACGGTATGGGCACCAGCTTGTGATTGGAAATTTGCTACAGACTCGCAAAAATGAGGTGGTTTTCGTCACAAGTGCCGAGGATGAGCACGGTGATTGGGTCAATCTAAGCAAAGAGCAGCAGACCGATGGCACAGAGATTGAATCGATATTTGTACCCAAGGTAGTTGAAATGCATAGCGGGTTTTTGACATAGCTTTATTCTATATACATTACCTACATATACGACATTCCGACGCCCAGCTGTAATCCCTTGGACAGTCCATCATGCTGATGGGCAACTAGAGGCATGGCAATGTTGAGCTCGAATCGTGAAATGGGATGATTGTACACGAGCCCAAACCCGCTAGAAACTCGCATACGAGACATTTGATACTGGTTGTTGCCTATACTACCTCCATTGAGGAATGTGTGGAGGTACAGTTTATCGGCAAGAGGTGTAAAAGCACTCGCGCCAAAAGATGCCATACAGTCGCCACCCACACTAATAGTTCCCTCGTGTGGGCCTGCACGATTTAATGTGAACCCCCTCAAGTCTAGTGGACCTCCCATATAAAAGCGGTCCATCAAATGTGACTGGTGCTGGCCCAGAGTGTAAAGGTACCCAAAACGTGCACTGAGCGAAGTGATCAGGCGCTCATGAGGTTTAAATCCACGCTGTAAGTTGACAGATACTTTGGCCATGGGATTATCTCCTGCTGCTACCTCACTAGCAACTGACATCAATGAGCCCTTGGTGGGTAGGCAAATATCGTCACGGGTGTCACGTCTATAATTAAGGAATGCACTGAGCTTGAACGTGTGACCAGCCTGTTGTGTAAAAGTTTGGGATTCAAGAGTCTTGTTATTTTGAGAGTAAAGTGTCCTCAGCACTCCATCAATACCAAAACTGTGGAGCATATGGCTGCACCGGAGGGTAGCACCTCGTACCTCTTGCTTGTGGGCACCCCAATCGGCGACTTTTGAGCTTGCATAGCCAAGGCCTTCGAGTTTCCAATCAATGGGTAGTTTAAAGGCAATACCTGGTACGCTCACGGTCAGTAAGTGTGACTGCTTTGTGCGAGTACCTACGTGGGTATCTAGAGTCAAAACCTCGCCAAGACCAAAGTAATTGCGCGTGGTACCCTTTATGTACCCATATCCTTCAGCATTGCCTACATTTGTACCAGTTTGCAGCGTGAACCGCTTTGCAGCATCGAGTTGGAGGTGTGCAAGCAGGGATTGATGGCCAGTGACGCTGGTTTGAGGCTCAAGACTAAGATTCACATTGGAATAGGGACCCAAATGTAATAAACCGCGTTGCACTTTGGTGCAAGCAGTCGCCAGCTCATCCACTGTCGATGCATCTAGGATCGGTTTGATATAGGCATGTAAAATGGGATTTATAGTAGCATCCGCTCCAGAACCTACCACATTAGCGCCCGAAACTTCGAGCAAATCTGAATTCACCAGGCTCCGGATGTATTCTTTAGGGTCCATTGCCAAAAAAGAGTGATTTCACAAGACCCGAAAGTTTGCCACGTTTTGTTTTTTTTGCCACATACATACTGACTGCTACAAAGGGTAACCTAAAACAATAGAAAACACTGACGCCTGGTGTGAATAATAGTTGTGTCAGCTGACCCCAACATGATTGAAAAGCGAGGGGTGATTAGCATCACCCTTGCCAATGAACCCTAGCCGGTGACGAACCACCAGCGCCGTGCATACGTCCCTTTCCTTAAAATTAACACAACGTCACTGCATATACTGCGTCAGCCTGGGGTTCTAAAAATTTCATCTCAAACAGGGGTATGCATCGGGCCCTGACATAACGCACATTAAGCAATTTCTGAGATTAAAGGCTAGCAATGACACTAGCAATGACGATCACTCGCTTGATGCAAAATATACTTGAGTGTATAAAGCTTTACCGTCAATGGAATCATATGTCTAGCCCCAGACAAATGTGAGGCCTTGTTCAGTTTAAGCTGCATGCCAAGAGAATTATTATGCGGCCAGAATGATAATTGCGTGGGGGCGCATTCTCAGGCTGGTTTGGGATGCTCAGCATCCTGTTACAAGACAAGTACACAAGTTTGAAAAACTACAAGCGGGCAAGTAGTTGAAGTATTCATAAAGTTTCTAAAGTTAGGCGATTAGGTCGCAAGTTGCTTGCAGTTTGAGTGTTATTGCTTGATGGCTCGCATAGGATATGTTTGCATCCCCTGAGGATGTTTCATTTTCCTTCTTGTCCTCCCCCCTGCAGCTGATTTAGAATATATCCAACCAGATTATTTACTTGCGAATATTCTCGCTTAAGCTTTGTCTAAGCTCACTTACATGTTCTGTAAAAATATAATCAGGGGGTGTGCCCCTGATGTGCAGATCCTCTGAGCTTTGAGACACATGCCAGCGGTGACGCATGGTGTGATTCAATGCCTTGTTTCTGAAATCAATACCAAAACAATGGAAACGTCCATTTGCTCGTCACCACGCTCCCTGCATTCCTGAATCTATATTTTATGCCACACTGCAGCTCCAAGCCTTCATTTTGCTGCAACCCCCATTCTTGTGGGAGGCGGTTCTATTATCCCTAGGCAATCACCTGTTGCGCCGCCTGGGTATCTGGCATGCAATATTAAAACCTAAAGTCATATGGCCCAATATAGATTCACAGATAAGATTTTTTGTGTTTTCTAATTATAACAAAGTGCATAACTTTTGGAAAGCACCAAATTCTTTTTTGCCACGCATAGTACATATGTCGGACCTGCATATAAAGTTAGGTAAACACATTCTAAAACGTTTTGAACATCAACAACATGCATATCTGACATTGAATTCGAGTTTTATCAACTAATCAAGTAGAATTGAGATACCAGTGGTTTCTAAAAACCAGAAAAAAGGAGTGCTTTTCAGAAAAGTGCGACTCATAGTCCCTATTATTCTATTGCAGGTATATGCAGGAACACTAAGCATCGTAACCATGTCGGCGATGAGTTGGCTCTGCAGAGCATAGTTCTTGGATATGCAACCAATTCAAGGCCAAAAGATCCGTTTAGTCTAGCTGTGGACGTGCCTGTAATGAGCCACTCTGTGGCAAGTATGTCGACTCAAGCTAAGGCGGTCTAAGGCGTAGGCAAAATTTACCTTACCTCATCCTAGCAAATCGCCTTGACGCCATTACTTAACCACGCCTTAGCGTTTAGTTGCCATAGTATACGCCCCGCGGGCGAGCTCTAACTGTTGGTGGCCGTTGAACGTCTCATGAGGTGCATGATAATCGATCTTGTAGAGTTGATTTTAGGCAAACTCTAACGCGAATAATAATAATTCATCAACGCGAGACCTGACTAAAACTGTTTTAGGTTTAAACAAGCGTGACGCTTAACGTTTTAACTACACAGATTTCAGATCATTGAATCTGAGTCAGGGCCAGCTAAGCAGGGCTATTTGATGCATCTGCAAGGTACTCTGAGGCGGTCCTTAGCTAAAACGTTGCTAAAGTGTGGGTGAGAGGTGATTGCGATCCGAAATACCGATTAATTGTTAAACAAGTACAAAGTATAGAAGAATATAGCCCTACTAGGAAACCATCTGCCTTGTAACCTACCGTTACCGTTGTTAAATTGAGCGAGACTGTTATCATGCATGTTCCTGCAATGTATGTATGTACGTTTGTCCGATGTACATGCGATTTTTAATGAACATGAAACTGCATCGCTATAAAAGTAAGGACCCTCCCCTTTTGAAAATTCAGCGCCAGTGCACCACCTGTCAAAAGAACGACAATATACAAAAAAATGCATTCATACCTTGGATACTGCCGTTCACAGCTTGACTGC
The DNA here is from genome assembly GCA_030582035.1 of Wickerhamiella occidentalis. Lineage (NCBI taxonomy): Eukaryota > Fungi > Ascomycota > Dipodascomycetes > Dipodascales > Trichomonascaceae > Wickerhamiella > Wickerhamiella occidentalis. The sequence continues at coordinate 139,517 of JAKTWN010000021.1, forward strand.
CTAATCCTGTTTGAGGCCGCTTGCATGGGGCTCATTCCCCGCATCTCTCAACGGTTGACAGAGGACGAGAGAAGCGAAATCAAGTCAGGGTCTATTTATATTTGGGATGAGAACGAGGCCGGCGTTAAGCGCTGGACTGATGGCAAGAGTTGGTCCACATCTCGCGTTTCAGGGCCCTTTTTGATTTACCGCGAGCTTGAAACCGGTAACGCACAATCAAGCAGCCGTTGTCAAGTCAAACCATATGGTTTGTGCAAACAGAGCGCCTCGATAACTGTTGGCGATAATACCAAACTCCACTTGATTGCATACTACAAAAAGGAGGACGTACGTGCGGGTACATTGATGCAGCCCAGTATGGACTTGCGATTCAAGGATATCACAGCATTTCTCAAGAAGCGCAATGTTGGTCTTGCAACCCCTGATAGCGCTACTCCTCCTCCCTTGTCCCCACCCTCTCACATGCGTGTTGCAAAACCTGCAGTGACCATGCATCAAGGTGGTTCATCAGGGTACTCAGTTATGCCCATGTATAGCCCTCCTCGCCACGCTGCAGCAGGTCATTATATGCACAGAGCACACACACCAGCAATACACACACCAGCAGTAATGTACGCTCCTCCATGTGGCCCTCCTTCACCACCGTATATTACCAGGGGACCCACACCCCCTCTGATGCCCCAGATGTCCCAGTCCCCTCCCGCTGGTTTCCCTATGCCGGTTGGAGCCGCTACTATTCAAGCTGACTACAAGGGACTTGCTGCAGGTAGATCGTTTGATGAGGATCGCCGCCAGTTGTCTTTACTGGATAAATCTCTACCCGCTTACTAGAGGGTGAGGATTAGACCTACTTATTTATTTAATTTATATGAGACTAGACTCAAAAAAACAAACTTAAGGTTCGAAAGTTGCCCTCAAGCATGCCCAGCGCCATTTCCCGGTCTTATCGAAGACCAGTTGAGTTGCGCTACAAATGAAATTTAGAACCCACCGGCTTGACGACTCAACCCCAGCACGAATTCATTGCTCTCGCGTTATCGGAGCGCATGGTTCACGTTAGCTAAGGGCATATGCAATGGGTGCGGGTTCGAAATTTCACTTTTTCAAACTAATTGATTGTTGCTGCAACCAGATCAGACAATGGCTCACCCTTCCTTGCGCATCCAACAGTCTCAATGATCTTGGCACCCCTGAACCATTGCCTATTTTCAAATTATATATATATCATATATTATGCATGTAAGGGGGTGTACAATCCACGTAAGGCAAGCTAATTATAATTCGGCTCCAGGAAGAATTAAACCTCAGTGGAAATGAAGTCTAATAATTACACAAGAGTGCTGGCCTTTGGACGACTTTTGTCATGCCTTTAAATAGCTCTCCAGAGGCAAAAGACGCCACACAAAGTCACCCGGTTTTAGGATCATGCAGGGTGATAATTAAGCATGTACTCACCGGGCATCGCCCCCGCCCAATATATATAAACATGTAATTTCATTACTGAGCACACTTTCCAAACTGTCCTTCCCTCCTTTTGCATCAACATGACCGACCCAATCCCAGATAACCTTTCTAGTCAGTTCAGTCACATGAAGCTCAAGGAGCCCAATACACCGCCGTACTCTATAATGCTCAAGAATTCGGGTGTCCATGCCCGTAGTCACTCGTATACTGCTGATCCAAGCGTTGTTGACCCCAAAACACCACGCCCAAGAGCGTATTCATCCGGCGTGTTTGATTTTGATTATGTGCCGCCGGCTAAATCCTCAATGCTACCTCATATTGTAACCCGACCGCCTGTCACCCCTAAACAGCGCACTGTTTTATTTGTTCCAGGTCATGTAACCCCGCCGGAATTGAGCCCCTACTCTCAATCGAGTGAGAATGTATACAGTCCCCATACTCCTAAGGCCCAGGCCCAAGCCAAATCACAAGCTCAGAATACCCCGATAGGTAAGACACCATCAATTGGCTCAGCCCAGCCCTTTGGGGCTCCGCTTGGACACACTCCCACCTCCTCATCCGCGATCTCCACCAGTTCATTGGGCACCCCCGCACAAATTCATGCTCTATGCAAGGACCAGAAAGGTTGTCGCGTTTTACAACATAAACTACAAGAGGGGAATCCCGCTATTTTTCAGGTCATCTTTGAAGCCACACTACCGCACATGACAACCCTGATGGTAGACCCATTTGGAAATTACTTTTGCCAGAAACTCATTGAGTTTTGTTCACCATCACAGATCACTGAAATTCTCAAGATAATCCATCCACAAATGGTTGATATCGCCATTGGACAGCACGGCACGCGAGCATTGCAAAAAACCATCGAGAGCATCAGTACACAGGAGCAGGTTTCTCTTTTAGTGTCGGCACTAGATGGTTCAGTCGTACGAATTATTCGCGATATTAACGGCAATCATGTCATTCAAAAGTGCCTTGTAGAGCTAGATCAAGAGGGTTCACAATTCATATACGATAGCGTATATTGTAACGTTATCAGCGTGGGTACACATCGTCACGGCTGCTGCGTTTTACAAAGATGCCTTGATAACGCTTGCACCAAAAACAAGCGCATGCTTGTGTCGCAGATCGTCGCCAAATCACTAGATCTAGTGCGGGACCCATTTGGAAACTATGTCTGTCAATATGTGGTTGATTTGAAAGTGCATGACTATACGTTTGGGATTGTCGCCCAGCTTTTGGGTCATCTCACTGAGCTCAGTACCCAAAAATTCTCTTCAAACGTGGTAGAGAAATGTTTGTGGACCGCTGAACCTGACCAGAGAAGCCAAATGACCAGAGAGCTCATTGCCCCTCGTACTCTTCAAAAGCTGTTGTTGGATCCTTATGGAAATTATGTGATTCAGACTACTTTGGAAAGCTCAACAGGTGCAGAGAGAGCTATGGTTGTAGATGCAATCCAGCAATGCTTGAACGTAACTCGTACACCTTACGGAAGACGCATAATGTCCAAGCTCAAGGCGTTATCTTGAGGAGAGAAGCCTCCCAACAGACACCTGCACCCTATTCATCACACTGTATCTTATTATCATTATTCCCTGTTTATAAAACTTTTGTAAATTCATCTCTCTATCACTCGTCCTTGTCACTTTGAGGTCTGGCCATTGGGCCCCACTCGGCTCTAGGATTCATTTGAAAGCACACAATCTTAGACTTGCGCAGATTTTCAATTTGAGCAACATCCGGATGCTCTTCAAAAGAAATGGTGTTGACGATCTCGCCCTTTAGGATTCTAGTTCCAGGTGAGTCTTTGGAAACTTTTCCTAGTTTGTGATCTTTGGCCCAAGTTCTCAAGATATCCCATAGAAAATCCCAAGGAGCATCTGTTTTGATACATCCCGCCTGCGCGTGTGTCAAACTTGCTTTATACCCACCATTGAGTACAGCACTCACAAACGATTTGAGCGAGGGGACAGGACATCTGACTTTGGAAGCCATGTTGGCTGGCGAGACATAAAATGGGACGTCAAGCTCTTGCCTAGCAAGAGTAAGCATACCCTTGATCCGCTCTTTAGTACCAAACTGCTTGGGGTCGAGCGAGTCACTGATCTGTAGCATCTCGTCCACAAACAGCTGATTGTGAAGGGGTCCAGACCACATTGGTCCATTAATGTGGTGAGGATTCTCACAGAATTGACAGAATGGGCCAATGACTGGCCCCTTTGCCCAGCCAAATTTGAGCGGCTTTGGTTGCTGTTGCTTGGTTTTGGTTTCTTGACGCTTTGATTCATGCTCATTTTGCGGGGCCTGGTCGCCTCCTTTGGCGTTCTTCATTCGTTTTCGTGGCTCAAACTCAGAAACTTTGCCCAAAGGTTGCATATGAGTTGTCTGGCATCCAGTGCAATTGTATACGACAGCGGACTTGCCAATATTCTCCTTTACCAATACTGGTTTGGCCCGTACCTGAATAAAACAACGAAGGTAATAATCAATGCTGAGACTAAGTAACGGGGTAATGGCTTTTCCGTGACGTGCAGCAGTTTGAGCGACAGTATTAAGTACCAAACGCAATGCTGATTCGTGTGTAGCATCATTACGCACGGTGGTACCACCATACTGACTGAAACACTTTTCAGGGTATCCATTGCCCGCTAATACAGCTAAATCTGTGCAAGTGACGAGCAGCAAGCCATCATCAACAATACACTGGATCGCCGCATCTAAAAAGGGTACAGCACTTCCATATGGGTCCAAGTCCACTACATGGACGGGCTTTTGTCTTTGTTTGTACATTGTATCATTTGCATCTCCTTGCACAGGGGTCACGATCGACTCCACTCCATTGTGACGAGCGTTTCTCTCGATTGACTGAACGGCATGATCGACCAGATCATTGGCGATTATCGTGCGTACGAGTGGGATCTCCTTGGCGTACCGAATAGAGCGAAGCCCCGAAGCAGAGAGAGCTTCCAAAATATGAATAAACGGTTTAGCATCATCGCGATCACGCTGACGCTTCTTTTGATTGGCGAATAACGTAGTCCAAGCTCTGATTGCACAAATGGAAATGTCGCGATTGAACTGCTGGATGGGATTATAAAATACTTTGGAATCTTTAGGGTAGAGAACAGTAGCCTTGCCTTCGGTCGCCGTCTTGAATTGTTCCATTGCAGGTTTGGAAAAGCAAAGCAATTTACGAAGATTTATTTTTCAGTCACAGGCTCCTGAAGTTTGCCACTACCTTAAAGAGTGGCGTCCTCCAAGTGGGCTTACTTAATCGCCCACACAGCACCGAGCGACCGACCAGCCATGGAAATCGGGGATCTGGCAGCCGCTGCAAGCACATTACCCGTAGAAAATCCCAATGCAGTCCCATTGAGTGAGCTTGTGCTGGACAATGATGATTCACAATCTTATTCCGAATACGAATCCGATGTGGATGATGCCCAACGACAATGGGACGAGAATCTCGCTAATCTCGAAAACACACTTTACTTAATCCTCTGTCCAATGATTGGTAAAGTAATTGGACGTCGTATAGCCCAGAATATATGGCTGAGGTTTGTTGACATGCGTTGGTATCGCTTTAAACAGAACCAACAGCTGACCCAGAAATGAGTGAGCCCGGGGCGAGCGGTAGTAAATTTTTGATACTGAGGGTTTACTCGGTGCAAACTACGGCTGGTTTCTGTAAATATTTGTATTGTGTTGATTACTGCACCTCACTATGGCGACTTGTAGATAGATGAGCGATTAGCTGGTACATAAATAGGGCAATCTTTACATGGAGCCCAGAAACCAATTTTCTTGGACCATTTGCGGACATACGCACGCTATACCTCCGACACTACATAAGCGATATAGGTGCATATGCCTGTATTGTGGTCAGCAAAGTATCGAGCAGCCCCCATCAACGCAATGACATTTGTATGATTCAATAATTTATGTAGAAAGGCAATAAGCCAAACTTGGGAATAAAAACTAAAGGAAATGGGTAGAATCAGATGGCAAGCTGGTCCTGCCTAGCTCTGATCCTGGATAGCTCTGCCTGGCAAGCTCTGCCTGGCTAGTTCCACCAATTAATTGGAAAATTCAACACCATCAAAACCAATCTCTCGAGCACACTTTGCTACTCTGGTAAGAGCCCCAACATTCTCTTTGATTTGGGTTCTATTGAGGGGCGTATGTGATCGCTGGCTAAACGGAGATATTTGCAGATAAATCGTAGAGTTGTGATCATGGACAGCGTCAGTGACTCGTTTCCAGGCAGTGACCTGCTCCGGAGACCATGTAAACGAATAACCAAGGGCACTTTCAGAGATGAGTATGGGCCCCTTTTGTGCCTCGCGAAGATAAAACTCGATATCAGTATCGGTAGGGATATTCGACCATGCCATGTCTTCAGGCAAAGAGATAGTAGTGCTAGAAAGGATGCGTTGGCAAAGAAGCTCACTCATTTTCGATTTACAGGGAGACGGTGACTGCAGACGCATGAGGACATTATCTCTGCTTTATACAAAATGTGGTGGGACTATCGCAATTTCAAATGCATATGCGCCCTAACCCACACTCATTAAAGTACGTGTGGAACCGCAGCATAATCCGAGAAATGCCGCAGCTATATTGTTGAATACCCACTGATCCTTCACATACTCGGGAAAAAGCACCTCTTTGCAACAGCTCGTTAGGCACTACTCTCGCTTAGCTGGTGGAGCTGATAACCTAGACATGCATGCATTTATAAGATTATTTGTAAGTAATATTAAGCTAACAATGAGACCCTGGTGTAGTAGGGGCTCAAGCTGTTCTAGAGCTCTGGTCTAGTTCTATTGCTGTCTTGGCGGTCGATAAGCGCCATCTATTATCGAAACCTTCCAGAATCGGCATTCAGGGGTACAAGGTTTCCGCTTGTTAGTCATCGTTCCGATTTACAGCCCCCATCCCTTGAGAGACCCCTACGAATCCTAAAACCCCCATGGTGAACGTCGCGTTTGTATGCTTGGGTAACATCTGCCGGTCTCCAATGGCCGAAGCAGTATTTGCGCATCTTGTTAAAAAAGAAGGGCTCGAGGACTCGATTAAAGTCGATTCATTTGGTACCTCTGCTTTCCACATTGGGGATTCACCAGATAGCAGGAGTGCCTCGACTTGCAGGGCTCATGGAGTACCAGTAAAACATAAAGCCCAGCAGATCTTCCCACACCATTTCGAGAAATTCGATTACATCCTCGCAATGGATGAGCAGAACCTTTTTAATCTCCAGAGAATTGCCCCACGCAGTTCAAAGGCCAACCTCAGCCTTTTTGGCAAGTATCGGGTAGATGGTAATTATCACGATATTGTTGATGATCCTTATTACGGTGGCAAGGATGGATTCGAGTATAATTTCAGACAGATCACCGACTTTAGTGAGGGTCTATTAAAAGAGATCAAAGAATCCCACTCACTGTGAGGGCATTAAGCAGCCCTCTTTTATAGACATTTTATACATATGTTAGCAAGATGCATATAGTCTCAGGTTTTTCATCTACCTAATAAATATCAGAACCGGTTAGATCTCATCTTCAAGGTACTGGTACTCAAATTTGAAGTTGGACTTGCGACGCTGCAGCCAGCTACCTTCAAAGTCAAAGAACCGGTAAGTACCCTGCTCGAACTCGGGATTAATGATCTTGGGGTCCTCATGGCGCTGGAACCAAGTGAGGAAACGTTTATGGAATCGCCATGACCGACTCTTGAGCTCTCTTGCTGCCAAATACTGCTGGTACGAGCCCTGGCGATAATAAAACACATAGAATAGTGTATCAAGGTCCATAGTGGCAAAAATTCTGGGATCATCAAGACTAGCCAAGAGCTCATTAGGATAGTAGTCGGGGGTGGGATATGGACTCTCAGCATAATAGTAGCGGGGTCTATCTGCCATCACCGCGTCGGGGCAGTGAAGGTATGAAACTTCAACCTGATTTCCAAGTGACTGAGATCCCAAGTCTGCGAGCCTCGCACTCAAAGTGTCGAAAACGGGTGTGAGATCGGCAATACACTGGATATCCAGTGTTTTAGCATGTGAGCTTTTAGAGGCGGACGTGGAGCCACCACTGCTTGGCACAGGTGCTGCGGCAGCAGCGGGCGCTGTCGGTGCAGGAGTGGCAGTTGCGGGTGTCGCAGCAGGCAGAGGCGCAGCAGCAGCCGCTGGAGCAAATGGGAGCGACGATGGCGAAGTGGAGGAAGTCGTCACTGGTGTAGTCGCTCGTGCAGCCGCTGGCACAGCCGCTGGTGCAGTCGCTTGCCCACTTGGGGCTGCCGTATTCGACACAAGACTCGCAAAAGATGGGGGAGGCAAGGGAGCCACTGCCGGCGCAACCCTAGGAGCGGATACTGGGGTACTGGGAATGGATGCTGGAGCAGGAGTACTACTATTAGAAGAACTCTTTTTCTTCTTGTCCTCCTTTGACTTTTCCTCACGCTCCTTACTGAGGTCTTGAGCCAGGTCCTCGAGGGTATAAGTATCATCTCGAACAATGGTCTCTACCTCGTCCTCATCATCTTCAACAAGACCTAATTCGTCGTAAATAGCCTCGTCCTCGGCGAAATCCACCTCCTGATTACTTTCCACATAGTAAAGGATATCGTCCCGTAGTTCATCAACAGACTCAAACGCGAGGGTGTCATTTTCGATCATTCTAATCATAATCTCCATATGGTGAATATGCCATTTATTGCGCTCAACATGATGCTCGATTTCAGCGATTCTGTCTTGCTTGGCGTGATCCTTTTTACCTTTACGACCAGTCTGCAAAGTTTCTTCCTCGTGCTCCAAGGTCTCTGTCTGCTCTTCGAGAGAATCAATCTGCTCCTGGAGAAAATCGCAAGTGTTTTTCTTTTCTTCAAAATGCGGGTCATCCTCTGGTGAAGTCTGCCACGTTTTCTGCTTGATTTCCCGCTCAACCACCTTGAACCGCTCCATCTCGTTTTCAATGAGGCGTCGCTGTTCGATTAGCTGCTTTTTATCACGAACATCATTGGAACCTATCCATGTTTTGATCTGGTCTCGCAGTTTTTGTAGCTTTTTGAGCTCCTTTTTAAGATCAGCCTCGAGCTTCTCTTTTTGGCTCTGGTTGGCACTATTTTGCAGTTTGTCATAAATCTGGTCAAATATTTGTGTCCCTTCGAGCACGCGCTTAAAGACGCGCTCCATCTCTTGCTGTAACTTCCGCGCGCTCATGGCAAATGATGACTCAATGACCTCCCCATCACAACCGGCCAACCTGCTCCCTCAGGACTTTGTCGGCCAGGATCGTTTTGAGGAAGCTCAAATTAATTTAGAGCAGACTCTAGATGTTTCCAAAACTGCTGCGGCTCTGTTGGCGCTCGTTTCCCGCTTGTCTGGCGATGAAGATGTGCAGATCGAGATCGCTGGTACTCCAGTAAAGGCAAATATCACTGCAGAGACAAGTTTCGAGAATTTGCTAGAGATTGTCGGTAAATCAATGCCTGCTACTGATGGCGGCTCTGTTGTTTTAGCATGTGGTAACATTTCTTTCACTCTCGCCAGTTCGGGATCAAGCTGCAACTATAATGCTCTTCTCTACACTCGCAAGCGTATCGAACTCCTTATAGAACAACTTTTACTCTTGGTGAGTACTCAGCCTACTCTTGTTCTCAAGCAGACACTCATTACGCCCTCGCAAACTCAAGTTCTTCCCGATCCCAAGCGTGATCTTGACTGGTGTAACTTCCGCGGTGCTATCCATGATATTTTCGCTACTAATGCTGGAAAGTTCCCTGATCGTACCTGTATCGTGGAAACTGCCAACCCTTTGGAGCCTTCGACTACCACTCGTTCGTTTACATATCAGCAAATCAATGAAGCTTCGAACGCCGTCGCAAACAGTCTTCGTAGTAACGGTATTGAGAATGACGATGTTGTGATCATTTATGCTTATCGTGGTGTTGATCTTGTTGTCGCAGTTATGGGTGTTTTAAAGGCCGGTGCCACTTTTAGTGTTATCGATCCTGCGTATCCTCCCTCGCGCCAAAACATCTACCTGAGCGTCGCCAAGCCCCGTGGTCTCATTTATTTGAAAAAGGCCGGTGTTATTAACCCTGTAGTTGAGGAATACATCAAAGAGAACTGCCAACTCAAGGCATCTATTGCTGGTCTTGAACTTCAGGACAATGGTAGCCTCGAGTCTACAGGAACCAAACTGGACAATTTCGCAACCCCCAATGTAGTTGTTGGTCCCGACAGTCACCCTACACTTTCATTCACATCTGGATCGGAGGGTATTCCCAAGGGTGTTCGCGGTCGTCATTTCTCGCTCGCTTATTATTTCCCGTGGATGGCCAAGACATTTGGGCTTTCTGAGAAAGATAAATTTACCATGCTCAGTGGTATTGCTCACGACCCTATCCAGCGTGATATCTTCACCCCGCTTTTCCTCGGGGCTCAACTCATGGTCCCATGTGCCGATGATATTGGTACACCTGGCAGACTTGCTGAATGGGTTCAGGAAACTGGCGCTACCGTTACCCATTTGACACCTGCAATGGGTCAGCTATTGAGTGCTCAGGCTACTGCCAAGATGCCTGTCCTGCGCAATGCGTTCTTTGTTGGTGACATCCTAACCAAACGTGACTGTACCAAGCTCCAATCTCTTGCAAGTAATGTGGATATTATCAATATGTATGGTACTACAGAGACTCAGCGTGCCGTCTCATACTTCCGGGTGCCCAGTGTGAGCTCAGACCCTGCCTTTCTCCAAACTCAAAAAGATACCATCCCCGCCGGTACAGGCATGCATAATGTTCAAATGCTTGTTGTGAACCGTAATGATCGCACCCAGATTTGCGGTGTCGGTGAAGTCGGTGAAATTTACGTGCGCGCTGCTGGTTTGTCTGATGGCTACCTTGATTTGCCTGACATGACTGCAGAGAAGTTCCTCACCTCCTGGTTTGTTCCTGAGGGTCACTGGAAGGATGCCACTCCGGATCAACCACACTGGTTGGGCCCTCGCGACCGTCTTTACCGCTCTGGTGATTTGGGCCGCTATTTGCCTAGCGGTGATGTTGAGTGCTCGGGTCGTGCTGATGATCAAGTCAAAATCCGTGGTTTCCGAATTGAGTTGGGAGAGATTAATACTCACATCTCTCGTCACCCGGCAATCAGAGAGAACATCACTCTTGTGCGTCGTGATAAAGATGATGAGGCTGTTTTAGTGGCTTATGTTGTTCCCGAGACTAAAGATGAGGACGTATACAGTGCGCACGAGTCTGTTGATGAAGAAACTGAGGTAGTTAAGGGCCTTGTTCAATACCGTCGACTTGTTAAGAACCTTAAAGATTATCTCAAGACTAAGCTACCTACCTATGCTGTCCCTTCACTGATTGTGCCGATGGCTAAGCTGCCTCTCAACCCCAATGGTAAAATTGATAAACCTCGTCTTCCTTACCCGAGTGCTGACGAGTTTGCTGCCGTTGCCAAACACTCCAAACTTGAAAATATTGACTGGACCGAGGCTGAGGGCCGTGTACGCGACTTGTGGTTGGAGATTTTGCCCAACCCCCCTGCCCAAATCGAGCCTACAGATAGCTTCTTTGATCTTGGAGGCCACTCAATTCTTGCCACAAAGATGATTTTCCAGGCTCGCACCCGCTTCTCAAGTCCTAGTCTCCCACTTGGTACTATCTTTGAGTATCCCACCATCAAGCAGTTTGCAGCCTTTGTTTTCAGCGATGGCGACACCATTGGCGTGACTGCGGATACAAAGGAGGTCGCTGAAGAGGAGCCCCACTATGCTGAGGATGCTTTGGAACTCACTAAAGCACTCCCCCGCTATATAACTCGCAGTGAGCCTTATCCAGAATCTGAGTCGCTTAAGGTTTTTGTTACTGGTGTAACTGGATTCTTGGGTTCATTTTTACTCCGTGATTTACTCGAGCGTGATCAGAAGCTTTCAGTAGTTGCCCATGTGCGTGCGAAAGATGAGGCTGCCGGTCTTGAACGGATCAAGACAAGCGGAAAGGCTTATGGCACCTGGAAAGACTTGTACGCTCAACGTATCCAGGTGATTGTTGGCAACCTTGAAGATAAACATTTCGGCCTTGATGATGATAAATGGGCTGAGCTCTGCGAGAGTGTCGATGCAGTGATCCACAATGGCGCGCTTGTTCACTGGGTGTACCCCTATAGCACTTTGCGGGGACCCAACGTGCTCGCTACCATCAACGTCATGGAGCTGTGTACCTTGGGTACTGCCAAGGCATTCACCTTTGTTTCTTCTACATCTGTTCTCGATACTGACCACTATGCTAATCTCAGTGACAAGCTCTTGGCTGAAGGTCAGCCAGGTCTTCCTGAAAGCGATGATCTGCAAGGTAGTGCCAAAGGTCTTGGAAATGGTTATGGCCAAACCAAGTGGGCCGCTGAGTTTTTGATCCGCTTTGCTGGGCAGCACCATGGTCTTACTGGCACAATCGTGCGCCCTGGCTACATTTTGGGTGATCGTAGCACCGGTATTTCCAACACAGATGATTTCCTCATTCGTATGATCAAAGGATCTCAAGAATTGGGGCTTTACCCAGAAATTTCAAACACAGTGAATATGGTACCAGTAGACCACGTAGCCCGCGTGACTGTTGCTTGTGCCCTGAACCCTGTCTCTCGTGATGTTTGCGTCGCCCATGTCACTTCTCATCCAAGATTAACTTTCTCTGAGTTTATGTCTGCGCTTACTGCATATGGTTACAACGTCAAGGCTACAGACTATAGAAAATGGTGCGCTGCTCTCGAAAAGTATGTTTCCGAGAAGGGCGATCATGCTCTTTTCCCGTTGTTGCACTTTGTTCTCGATAATTTGCCAGAGAGCACCAAAGCAGCTGAGCTGGATGACTCCAACACTGTTGCTGCTCTCAGCGCCGATGCAAAACGTACGGGCGAAGATGCATCCGGCGGATCTGGTATTGACCAAAAGCAATTGGGTATCTACTTTGCTTTCTTGGTCGCGATTGGCTTCCTCGAAGCTCCCAGCAGTGGAAAATTACCCAGTGCTAATATTCCCGCAGAGATTCTCGAAAACTTTGCCAACGCGGGTGGACGTTCTAAATAAAATGTTACATAGCATCCTACATACTGAAGATGGTTGACGATTCGAAAATAAATTAAACACACTACGGGGCCGGTAGGTCAGCTTAAAGCTATCTGACTGGCTCTACGACCAAATTCGAATATATACGTTTAGGTTGATGCTTAATGAACACCACTTTTACAGTATTGGCAAGGGACTGCGGACAATACCACCCAAGGTTACAGAAGTAGGCAACAAGAATAGATCGGATCTACCTATGCTAGCGCACTCACAAGGGTGATATAAATAGGCGGGTGGCTAGTGTAGGGCTTGTTTTTCTTGAGTTTATACGCTTGCAGCAGGGAAGGTACCCAGCCCATAATCTTCAGGCATTGGGTCGCCCGGTTTGATAGCCATCTCGAAACTTTTGTTCCACTCATCATCATAACTACCGTAACCACTTCTACCGGCTAAATGCATGAGGGTGTCACCGACCGTCCAGCGAATGCTCGAGTTGGTGGCATAAGAGTTGAGAGCGGGGCCACCAACAAAAGCAGTGCGATCGCGCAAAACCCCAAGATCGTGCCACAGACGAGCAAATGCATCTTGCTCCCGCCGAACATGGCGCCAATTGTGATTGTCATTATACATCTGAAGTGGGTCCGACCATACTTGGAGGAACTCGCTACTGAATTGTGACCGGTGAATCAAAACTGACCCCATATTGATACCGTTAAAATCGATTGAGAGCACAAAATCAATGTCCTCAAAATTGAACTCTGTGGGAGTGCGTCCGCTGGGCCCAAACCGGTCCAACATTTCTGGAACGGGAGCAGATCTAAGATAGCGCTGATTCATCGATGCAGGGTTCAGTAGATCCAGGGACAAGTCAAAATTCCCGTTTGTGAGCACAATGTCTGTATCCAACCACCAAATCCACTCACAGTCTGGATCGTTTTTGAATGTCTCCTCTACAAGCGGTAATTTGAACCAAACTGGGTGTTCCACAGAAGTGGCTCCACGGAATCTTGTCATATTGTAGAAAATAGATTTGTATCCATGGTAATTGGCATACTCCTCACGCTGTGCTATAGCCTGCTGGCACTGCACTAGACGGATTCCAGAGCTGACATCAGATGCGCTGATAATGGTGATTTTAGAAGGATCAACTGCGCCTTCTTTTGCGTTTGCAGGCCTTTTGAATTTGTGAGCCGCAGCAACAGCTTCGGTTTGATAAAAATTAGCAGTCATTTGGCCGTTACGATTGTACAAGTTGGCCCCTTGATCTTCCATCCACGCGTCTTTAATGGCAGAAACATTCGTGTTGGATACAATATCGTTGATATACCTCTCAGTGGTCTCTTTCCACCAATCGTTGAAGGATCCGCGCGCGCTGTTGAGGAACCAGTCAAAAGAACCTTCGTAAAAGTCCGTTGGGGCTCCACAATTCACAAGACTATCATTGTGCAACCCATTCAAATACAATTGTGTAGTACTCTCGAGGGTATTTGTCAAGTCATTGAACATAGTATCTAGCGCAGACGGCGCGGCAGGGCCCACATATGATTTCAACGTTAGCATCCGTTGTGATTCATAAAGGAATAAATATAAACCGATTATGATACAGCCAAACATAGCCGTAAGTCTTAGATGGCTGATTGCCGAGAGTCGTAGCATTGACTCTTGAGCTGTTGACAGTTGAGACAGAGTGGTCGCGTAGAGCTAAATTTATCAACCGCTGAGTATTCAGGGTAAGGGTCGAAAAATTAGGAACTACCATGCGTCTCTCCGATGATGTAAGAGGCTTCATGCTTGCCAGATGCATGTGCAGTGTCTACAGGGGGCAGCGTTCCAGGGGTGATTGAAATTAACCAGCTCATTTGCGGCGTCCACAACTCTGTTTTTTGTAAATATGACGTGAACCAGCGTTCACGTGTTTTCAGCAAAAACAATCTTGCAAAGTCTCCTTGGAGATTGCACCCTGCAGGAGCTATCTTGGTGTTTCAAGTTCTTGATCCCTGGAGCAATCTCAGCTTTAGTCATGGTAAGAAATGCTTCAAATGTAGTTTCAGGTAGCCTATTACACGCCTAGGCGTGCCTCGTACGATTGAGTATGTAATTATGTGATCCTATCTTGCAGCCTTTCTACATATACATACATACTGTGTGCGAACATATCAGGGTTATCCAATATATTCAATGACATCTAAATATTACAAGAATGGAGCATCAATTGCTCTGATCAATACGCGCAGGGGAAAAAAAAAATTCCAATTTGAGGCAAATTTTCGTGGGGTTGGTCACGTGAGGCAACAGGGACAGACAGGCACAGCAGTAGTACATATACTAGCTTGTCAACACTCGCATCCAAAACAAAATAGATTCCACGGCCGCTGAATACCTCTTGGAAGATTACGTCGCTTTAAACTCTTCTAGATGTACTCTAGTATTGAAAAATTTACATCCTAAGCTTATCACTCTGAAATAAATTACCCCTTATGAGTAATGCAGTACGCAGGAGCTGACTGCAGGGAGCCGAGGAATGAGGTTCCCAGTGTGTTAGCAGTTATCTATAATCTATCAGTACATATACTCAAAAGGGTCTAAAATAAATTACCCCTGTGTTGCCACAAAATTGGATTGATCAGAGCATATTATTTGGGCCAAGTTTAATATTCATGGAAATGTATACATAAATCTGCGTCCAGGTAAATAGATACCCTTAGCACCCTTCTACTGGCGACGATATCTCCAATTTATAGCACTTTTAGCACCCTAACTTCATCAAGCATTAATTCATAAAATATATACACATGGACTCATTATTCGTTTAACAGCATTGCTTCACTTGCTGCGTTCCAACAGTATCACCAGACAGCACAAAGTACGACAAAAATACTGATATCCACATGGTAATGAGGATATATCCATTATAGTACATTGCCATAAGCATTAGCAGGTACGATGCCCCAAATTCTATGGTGTAAAGGAGCGATCTGACTGCCTGTTGCCAAAGGTTGGGAGGGAGGCTACGAGTTATGAGTGAGGTCGTGCCAGTTTTGGAGTCGCAACAGGTTTCATCAATAGTCTCGGCACTAGATGCCCGGGAAACATAGCGATCAAACTCGCGGTGTGCTCGCCGAAGAGCCTCCAAAGCCAAGACCCATGCAAAGACGCCAATACATGTGCCAGCAAACATACCACGAGACTTGATGTGCCATGAATCAGAGATAAAGCAGGCATCTATTGTACTCCAGTTCCAGAGCATGCTGATTTTACAAGATCCTGCTCCCATATGCATTCCTGAGCCACTCCCCATGTCCATCGCAGCTGATGTTGCAGTGGCAGCTGCCGATGCCATATTCATAGACATTGAGGCCATGGCGCTGGACATTGAAGCCATTTCCATGCTCATAGTTGCTGTGGCGTGGGCCATAGATGCCATTGAAGAAAGTGTGGCACTCATGGAAGCCATGTTCATCGACATCGATGAGGTCATTGAGCTCATGTCCATGCTCCCCATATCCATACTTCCCATATCCATCGTTGGATTCGATAAGGTTCAAGGGTGGAGGCCTCAACTATATAGTTTTTACAAAGTGCTCATTAACCGCTCGTCGGAGGTTAGGGTTCCGAATATTCAATAACTGAAAAATAGGAGAAAAGACAAGGAATAGGTGGTGAATATTGTTTAATTCTAAACTAACAGGACATGTCTTGGTGATGTCGGCTTTTAAATCAAAGTTTAATCAAATTCAAAGTGCTTTTCATGCGACCATGCACTGCATCGCGATAATCTGCTCTATATGCTCATAGGTATTTTCACGAGTCAATTTTGAGCATTTTTATCGGAAATTCTAGTTTTGCGTACAATAATATGTTATATATTTAAATAGTCTAGTCAACCTCCTCGACGGTAGGGCCATCGCCAGCACCTCCAGCACCTCCAGCACCGCCAGCGCCAGGGAATCCGCCAGCAGCACCCTCAGGGCCACCAGGGGCACCACCAGCTCCATAGATCTTCTGGAGAATGGGGTTCGCGATTCCCTCAAGCTCCTTTTGCTTGTCTGTGTACTCGTCAGTAGAAGCAGATGAGGAGTTATCAAGCCAAGTGGTAGTCTCAGTGATTGCAGCCTCGAGCTTACTCAAATCGGCAGGGTCAGCCTTGGATTTAATAGCATCCTCAGAAAGGCTTGATTTCAAGCTGTAGGCATAAGACTCAAGGGCATTCTTGGCGCCGACACGAGCAGCCTCCTTGTCGTCATCCTCCTTGTATTTCTCGGCTTCATTGACCATGCGATCAATCTCTTCTTTAGAAAGACGGCCCTTGTCATTGGTAATAGTGATCTTTTGAGTCTTACCGGTACCCTTCTCAAGAGCAGACACGTTCAAGATACCATTGGCATCAATGTCAAAAGTGACCTCGATCTGAGGAACACCACGAGGAGCCGGAGGAATTCCAGTGAGCTCGAACTTACCGAGCAAGTTGTTGTCTTTTGTAAACTTACGTTCACCCTCAAAGACTTGAATCAAGACACCGGGCTGGTTATCAGCATAAGTGGAGAAAGTCTGGGATTTCTTGGTAGGGACAGTGGAGTTACGGGCAATAAGCTCGGTCATAACACCGCCAGCGGTCTCAATACCGAGAGACAAGGGAGCAACATCAAGAAGCAAGATATCCTGTGTCTTTGAGGAGCTATCACCGGTCAAAATGGCAGCCTGGACAGCAGCACCATAGGCAACAGCCTCATCGGGATTGATACTGCGGTTGAGTTCCTTGCCATTGAAGAAATCAGATACCAATTTCTGGATCTTGGGGATACGAGTGGAACCACCCACGAGGACAATCTCATCAACAGAGTTTTTATCGATCTTGGCGTCCTTGAGGACCTTCTCAACCGGTTCAAGAGTGGAGCGGAAAAGATCCTGACAGAGCTCCTCGAAACGAGCACGAGTGATGCTGGTGTAAAAGTCAATACCCTCGTAAAGGGAGTCAATCTCAATGGGGGTCTGAGCCGAGCTGGAGAGGGCACGCTTGGCACGCTCGCAGGCGGTACGGAGACGACGGAGAGCACGCTGGTTGCCAGAGATGTCCTTGCCGTTCTTGCGCTTGAACTCGGTGATAAAGTGATTGACGAGGCGGTTGTCGAAATCCTCACCACCC
This sequence comes from Wickerhamiella occidentalis, assembly GCA_030582035.1. NCBI lineage: Eukaryota > Fungi > Ascomycota > Dipodascomycetes > Dipodascales > Trichomonascaceae > Wickerhamiella > Wickerhamiella occidentalis. The sequence goes on from JAKTWN010000021.1 coordinate 157,208, forward strand.
AAGTGAGTGTCACCAGCAGTGGCCTTGACCTCAAAGATACCCTCGTCAATGTTCAAAAGAGAAACATCAAAGGTACCACCACCGAGATCAAAGATCAAGACGTTGTGCTCCTTCTGGCCCTTCTTGTCAAGACCATAAGCAATAGCGGCAGCAGTGGGCTCGTTGATGATACGAAGAACATTAAGACCTGCAATAAGGCCAGCATCTTTGGTAGCTTGACGCTGAGAATCGTTAAAGTATGCAGGGACAGTAATGACAGCATCGTTGACCTTGCCACCGAGATAGCCTTCAGCGATTTCCTTCATCTTGGTGAGGACCATAGAAGAGATCTCCTCGGGAGTAAAAGTCTTCGTCTCACCCTTGTATTCAACTTGAATGGTAGGCTTACCACCCTTATCAATGACCTTAAAGGGGAAATGCTTGATATCAGTCTGAGTCTCGGGGTCGTTGAACTTACGGCCAATAAGACGCTTAGCATCAAATACGGTGTTTGCTGGGTTCATGGCGGCTTGGTTCTTGGCAGCATCTCCAATTAGACGCTCAGTATCTGTAAAGGCAACAAACGAAGGAGTTGTACGGTTACCTTGATCGTTAGCGATGATTTCTACACGATCATTTGCAAAGTGAGCAACACACGAATATGTGGTTCCTAAATCAATTCCAACAGCTTTCGACATGAGGATGGATAGTGGTGGGACGGACCAGACTTATATATCGATTGCGTCGAACCCATGAGAACAATCGAGCTACTTCCAAAGATGCATCTGTACCCTTGCCCACATGCATACTACCTTGCATATCGCTCTTTTAACAGCATTAACGGACGTTAACTTGGTGAAAAATCGCCGCATTACCACGGCATTGCAACTATATCCTCTATTTTCAGCTCTTGGGTTTTTGTTTGACGATACTATGGCCCTTTTTGTAAAGTTGCGCAGCAGCAAGCAATAATACAAAGCATGCGCATCGCATACTCACGTGAGTCTGAATGACGCTTTGAAATTGACAATTAGCTTTTAAATCGCTTCCCTTTTAGTTTTATTTAATTTTCAAGCCCCACAATTACTAGCATGATGTCGGCAAGCAACCATCGGAATTGCCCCTGCAGCTGATCAGAGCTCAAATTTCGAGCGGCTTTATGCAAGCTTCGAGTGCACTCCTCCTTTACTAATACTTGTCAAGCATTGCTCCCAGCGCAGAGCTGATGCAGCGCAGAGCTGTATTCAATGCAGGGACTCTGCAACGCTTCTGCAAGTGTGTAAATACCAATCCAGCGGAGAATGAATCACGTCCTTTGTGTCAGTCTTTAGTGTCCCAAACATTATAGCTTGATTATATTGCATTTTATTGCGTTTGCGAGCATATAGAGTTATCTTGCCTTTCTTGAAGCCTACCAATGACTTTATACAAACCCTCGTCATATGGTGATCCCACCACCGACTTATACAAACCCTTCATGTGGTAATCCCACCACCAACCTTCTTGCCTTCCTGGAGCTGTTGCCTTCCTGTCCTACCTCCATATTCCGATCTAGGAAAGTGGCACCTTATTTATATACCTGGTAACTCCTCCAAGAACGTATGCACTGGCCCAGCACCTTCACATTGATATGTCTCAGTTGGGCCTTATTGGACTATAAACCTCGTAGGGTAGTGGGTCAATTACCTGAGTTCTTGGTTCGATCGGCCAGGGACGGGCTCCACCCTGGTGAACACGAGTATAGAAACAAGCGAAAAGTGAAAACAAGCGAAGCTCTAGTAGAGTTTCTCAAGTCCACTGACATTCAATTTGACCCATACGCATACACATCTACCATTGGTATAGCCTTCAGTGGAGGCGGCTATAGGGCCATGCTTCTAGGCGCTGGTGAGCTTCTTTCACTAGATAACCGATCCAGTTACGGTGGGCTTGCTGGTATTTTGCAAGCATCGACCTATGTTACAGGCTTAAGTGGTGGAAGCTGGATGTTGGGGTCTCTGATGTTCAACGGCTTCCCAACTATTGAAGAATTAGTCGAGAATCCCAACATATGGAATTTGGAAAGACCATTGTTCAGCCCAAAAAAGGATGGGTTCTTGAATGGAATCGAGTTTTACGGCGCTGTATTCGGTGAAGCAGCTAAAAAGAAGGCTGCTGGATATTCAGTGACAATCACCGATCTGTGGGGAAGAATGCTGATGAGGCAGCTAATTGACCAAACAGAGGATCGACCCTGGCTCTGGTCCCAAATAAAGAATGAAGATTGGTACCAAGACGCAGATGCACCCTTTCCTATCGTCACCGTTCAAAGTCGTACCCCACCAAATGCAAGAGCCAACATCTCTTCCCAAATCTTTGAGTTCACACCCTATGAGCTTGGTACATTTGATCCGGATCCTTTTGCATTTGCAAACCTAGAATACTTGGGTACTGCTGCCTATATGGACAAACCGTATATGCATACTGGCACCAAGGGGCTCGATAATGCCGGGTTCGTTTTAGGGATATCTTCTTCACTTTTTGACCAGATAATCTCTGGTATTATTGAGAGTGTGACTAGCAGTCCCCTTTTGGCAGATTATGCTCGCCAGCTGCTGCACAATGTTGGGATGGGTGAACTCAAGGATGTTGGATTGATTTCCCCAAACCCTTTTTATGAACACCGGCTGGAGAGCTGCCAGCCCTCAAACCATAATAAATGGCAACTTTATCTGGCAGATGGCGGTAGCAATAAACAGAATATCCCCATCCAGCCACTGCTCCAACCTGAAAGACAAGTAGACGCGATTTTTGCGTTTGACAATGGCGGTAGTTCAATCGAGTGTGCATGGCCTGATGGCTACAGTCTCTCGCAGTCTTATATGCGTCAGTTTTATGTGGAGAATTCTGCACCATGTGCCCCTGTTCCAGATCAGCACACAATGGTGAACCTTGGGCTGGTGGACCGACCCACATTCTTTGGCTGCTATGCCAGTAATATGACTGAAATCTCACCACTTATGATTTACGTGCCCAACCAGCCATACTCATGCTACTCAAACACCTCGACATTCCAGCTTGTATACACCAAACAAGAGGTGAATGATATGATAGAGAACGGATACAATACTGCTACAATGGGTAATATGGCACTGGATCCTGATTGGGCTACTTGTGTAGCATGTGCAGTAACTCAACGCAGTCGTGAGAGGGCAGGAGACGGGCTCAGCCCTGAATGTGTTGCGTGCTTTTCAAAATACTGCTGGGATGGTAGTCTGGATACTGATAGCGAACGAGCACTATCGACATTACAAAGAAATAGAGATCTGAAGCTAGGTTAGACTCTTATTCGCTCATTGATAGCATGAATTTTATAACTAAATACAGATGCCCGCACCTGATAATTATACCAAAACAAGTTTGCCCTCTCTGACTTGAGCAACCTCTTTGAGAATGACCCGTAAACGATCTTTGTTTTCTTTATTTTGCTTTAGTTTTTTCTTGAGGGCGGAAATCAATTCAGAGATGCTGAGGCTCTTGCCCTCAATGGCTTGTCTTACATCCTCGGATGTCAACAAAGTAGCGTCACTGGTGTTTGCAGCACTATATTGGGAGTTCTGGGGAGGAACAGGTACTACTGGAGACATTGGTTCAGAAGAAGCGTTTACTGCACTTTGGTTGGTGGCAATGGACGGGACAGTTTGAGTCTGCTGCTGGGCAGGCTGGCCCTCACGACGAGGAACCTTGGGGTTCCATTCACCTTCGGGGAATTTACGGAGAACACTGGGTGGCAATTGGATAACCGCAAAGCCGTGTGGCAAGTTCTTGATATTCTTGCGCCTGAAAACAACTAGCGAAGGCGCGCTGGGGTCTTGTTGGGATTTCGCACCATGAGAATCATGCTCTTGTTTGATCTCAGGCTCGGAATCATTATCAGAATTTGAAGCATAAGGATTCTCGTCGTCGTCTGAATCATAATACGCATTCTTTTCAAGACTGCGCAAGTATCTCCGGAGTTTTTTACCCTGCTTGTCAATCTCCTGGTCGTCACCAAACAAATCATCATCTTCCTCATCTTTTGCAACTGATGGGTGAGTTGCCTGCATCTGCTCCTTCTTGATCCGCTCCTGAACTTCTTTGAGATCTTCTTCGGGACCGTCGATAAGTGGAGCCTCCTCATCATCAGCAAACTCCTCATCATAATCCATTTCCTCACCGTTAGCCCCTCTCTCTTCACCACCTTCAACCGTCCGCATTTTACGCAGCGTCTGGACGCCCTTTCCTGAGACGCCCTTTTCTGCTTGGAGTCGATCCATGATCCATCTATTGTGACCATGGTCTTTTTTCTGCATTCGCTCCTCTGCCTGATCGAGGCTCAGAGAAGCAAACTTATTTCGAGATTGCATTTTGTACCATTTCTCTACCGGGATCATCTTGAATCCATAATGATCAAATACAAAAACAACATAGGAATCAGATTGGGCTGCCTCATAGCTCGACACCCACGCATTACTACCATCAAAATCTTCCATAACCCAAGGCAAGTGTTCTTCTTGACGAAGTTTGCGCGCAGCTTCCCCCTCTTGGTCCGTGCCTCCGAGCACCTGATGAGTTTTACGCTTCTTGAACATGTTTGAGCGCTGCTTCTCCTCTTCTTCCTGCTGCTCGCCTACAGTCATTTGTAAGTTCTTGGGATCTTTACGCTGAAATCTAATAGGAGGAGTAAACTGTTCCTTGATATTCACCTGATTGCGAGCCTGGAATTTGACAATATGATACCGTGAGTCGCTGAGCTCTTGAGGTGTACAGGCTCGTAAATGAAACTCTTTCCATTCTTCCTGTTGTGGAGCAGGTGTAGCCTGGCCGTTTGGCATCATGCCTGGACCACCCTGAGGCATTGAGTTCATTGGCATTTGACCTCTAGGCATTTGGCTGGGCCCTGGACCTGGACCTGGACCTGGACCCATTTGCATACCCATTTGGTTTCCCATATGTACTTGGCCTCCAGGACCTCCCTGTCCTCCCGGAATAGGACCAGCAGCCATTGGGCCACCCGGGCCCGACATGCCGCCAGGTCCTTGAGGGCGCATTCCCATTTGCATTTGAAACCCTGGACCCTGCGGCTGGTTTGGTGCCTGGTTTTGCTGTCCCGCTGGCGTGGGACGGCGAAAAACAGACCTTTTAGCCCGTCTTAATGGGTCCGCAGTCTCAAACTTTGGCATTGTCAGCGTCTGTACTGAGCGCCCTGGGGTCTTAAGGTTTACTGATGGTTAGCACCCCTCTATAAACCCCCCTCCCCCATCTCACCCGGGATCTTTACGAACGATGGATCACGCAAAGAATAGCCCTATCAAAGCAATTAACAAGTCTATCCGTAGAATATCACTGGTAGTAATCGGTACTGCCGTCGCGTACAAGACTTGGACGTGGTGGAATTACCTCGACGATGCCACAGTAAAGCAGGCTGCACCTGGAGCTTTCAGGGGCCAGCTGGTTGATCCAGTTGAACGCAAATCAGAGTATGAAGGTGCTGGTGATTCGGCCCTTGGTAGACGCCGCGGCGACCGTTTGCAAGCATATAGTTTCTTTACGAGAAGTTGAGGTCGGTCCTTGAGGTTGGTCCCCTCTGAAGTTGAGATTGGTTACCTCTGAAGCTGAGGTCGGTACCCTCCGAAATTTAGCTCGGTACCTTCTTCACACTGATTGTACATAGTATACTGGATTTCTTATTTTCTACTGTGAAAGGTTTGTGGTCATATAGTTATGTATATGCACGCTAATTATGTCTTGTAATTAGTGAGGTTCAGATTGAACCCCCTCTCTGGAATTTCACCTGGACAATAATCGATACCGCACCACTAGTTGATGAACCCCTTGCAATTATTCGAAGAGCAAAGGCACCGGACCCTGTCTTTTCCTGGCTCCTCAGGGAAATCATAGTCAATGGTCAACTCTGTACCCTTGGGGATTAAACAGTCGGTGTATATCCTCAGATTTACGCCCTGTTCGGTGCTCCTGCAGTTTGGTTTGCAAGAATGGTTGATAAACCCGGTTTTGTTGCCAACATTTGTGGCATCGATCACGCATCCACCAGAGATAGCACTGTTGCATGCCGTTGTTGCGGTAGTAGGACTCTACCACATCAGAGTGCTCTTTGGTGATAAG